>PVIH01010848.1:0-72640 GCA_004025045.1 Sigmodon hispidus
GACATCCATTTGCACCATAACCTCATTTAGACTCCTTATTTCTCTGTTGAGGCTCTGTCTGGTTGATCTATCCAGGGTTGAAAGTGGGGTATTGAAGTCTCCCACTATTAGGGTGAAAGAATCGATGTGGGATTCGAGCTTTAGCAGTGTTTCTTTTACATATGTAGGTGCCCCTATATTAGGGGCATAAATATTTAAGGTTGAAATCTCCTCTTGACCAATTTTTCCTGTAATGAATAAGTAGTGACCCTCTTGGTCCCTTTTTATTGCTTTTAGCTTAAAGTCTACTTTGTTAGATATTAGGATTGCAACCCCTGCTTGTTCCTTAGGACCATTTGACTGGAAAATCTTTTCCCAACCCTTTACTCTAAGCCTGTGTCTGTCTTTGCACTTGAGGTGTGTTTGTGCCTTATTCTGAAGCCTGTATACATACAACACAGATATTTCTATGGAACAAATGAAAGAAAAAGGAATTTCTCATTTATTAGACTAGTGCATGCTGCCAGCTTCAATGTGAATCAAAATTAGCATGTTGGAGTTCTAATTACACAAATTAAGTCTCTGTGATGATCAAATGTACCAGAATTTCTTCTATCTTAAATCTTTTGCAATAAAGTCATATTATTACACAAGTAACCAACCACATTATTAAAACAAAACAAAACCGAAAAACCATTTCAGTGAATTGCCTGGTCTCAGAATCTGTTCTCTTTCAACTTAACTTCATTCAACTTATCTAACAATCTTCTCTGGATGGTTGGCACCTGGAAACTAAGAATGGACATTTTAACAGCTGTACACAAGAACTGCCATATCCTATAAAATCACAAAGTTTGTGAATGTCTTTTAAAATCACATACAATATAAGTTTTAAAAAATCATATAGTGGTCAAATTTAGTAAAACATTTTAGTGGCAGAATTCTATTTATTTAATTAGTTAACTTTTATTTCTCTGAACTGCCAAGGGCACATTTGATAGTTAGAACTGGACATTTGTATACATACCTTAGAGGCACTCTGTGTGTGTGTGTGTGTGTGTGTGTGTGTGTGTGTGTGTGTGTGTTTATCTGAATCATCTGCATTGGAATTTTCTATCTGCAGATATGTCAGCCACCCAGGAAACCTTAGCACTGTTAGTTAACAGGTGTAGATAGAAGTGAAATAAAAAAAGATCATTCTTGTATGCGTTTATGGTAAGAACAGAGTAACTTCACACATGGGTAGTAAGTACTTCTTCAGTGAAACAAGTACTCTATGGACCACAATAATTCTGAAATATGGCCTCAACCAAGTGTGAATGTTTCCAGATAAAAGATATATTTCTTTCTTTATACTACATTTTACTTTCTTTTTCTCCCCCTGACTTTCCAACAGAATTTGAAATATTTTCAAAAAGTTGAAACCTCCTTACAAACTAAAATAGAGCTTTACATAAATAAATAGGTAGTGATAAATGTTAAGTGTTAAAAATGGCTGACATGTGATCTTACAAATGTCTAGGAGACTTTTGGACCAGTAGCATCTGTGTTAAATGTTTCTAAACTCTCTAGGTGAAAATTTTTTCTCCTAGCCTATAGGGAAAACAGAAGCAGGATAAGAAATGAAAGGCTACATACCCACAAGCAGTGAGATTACACTGTGATACCGTTATCAGAGCTCACAAAGCATGATGCTAATGGACCAGTTGATGCTGTGTTTCAGAGATAAAGGGAAAGGGTAAGGGAATTCATACAATAGCAGAAATGTTGATACACAATTGAAAATTTATCAGGCATTTTTAGAAAGAATGACATGAGAAGAGTAGACACTCTAAAGTGCTTAGCATTAAAAAAAAAACCTCTTTAGTTAGAATTTAAAAAAGAATTTAAGTGATTATTTGAGTGCTAGCCATATGTAGCAATAGCACATTATTTGAAAATTTATATCATGGAGGCACTAGAAGCTTATTGGCTGTATTGATGGTGGCTATTTGTGTAGACTGAGAGACTGGATTGCTTTAATTCTTATTTTTGTTTATACTTGAATTTTCTAAATGTTGCAATGAACATATTTGAGTCTTAGTTTTAATTTTAGTTAACCTTCCCTGGATGTGAGAATTTTAGTTCTAAGAGTAGAAACTCTTCTGCAAAGCAGTGTGTCATGGTTACTTTTATCATCAACTTGCTCCTAATTAGATTTGTCTGAGTAGGAAGCTGAAGCTGAAACTCTCTTTCAATTTGTTGATTGGAGTTCAAAAGGCTCCCAAAACAATATAGGTTATTCCTGTTGTGCTTGGCTACCTCCCGGACATTGAAGGTAAGCTCCTATTGCTGGTAACAGCCTATATATGCAGAATGACAATCGGAGAAATTGACAGGATCTGATCTGGAAGCCTTCTCCCTGAGGACTAGTTCTCATGGTAACAAAAGATGCTATGCAAACTGTCAAGACAGAAAATCAGTCAATATTCTTATCCAGATAATGCCTATGAACCACAACATTGACCAAATGTCCACAAAGGTGAAATAGTGTGATTTATATCCTGGAGGCAACCAACAACTGTCTAGTTAGACTTAAGGTCCTGTTAATAAAAGAGAATTAATGCCTGTAACTGTAAACTTAGCCAACCTGTGGCTGGTGAGGTCATGGGAAATAGAAGAAAACACACTGCTGCTATGTCCCTAAACCTGAATAAAGTCTAACTTCATTCTAAATATTCACTCTTATAGAAAGATTTAAGTACCAGAGGAAAATGTCTGTTATGAGATAGTATCATCTATAGATGACAGGGAAACTGCACCTATGAAATCTAACAACATAAATTCCTAAATAAGACTTGAACAATGACAGCATCACTTAACTTGTTTTTATTAGCCTTCAGTCTAGCTTGCCAGGGCCATTTGCAATTCTGATTTGCTGAACATTGAACATTCTTGAATTCTAAGTTTCTCATTTGTGTAAACTCTCTGCTACAAGGACCTATAAAGGCACTTGCATTTTTGCTACAATTATGATGAGATGTAGGTATGAGTTTTACTGTAGATGAAAAGGAAAATGCTCAGGGAACACAGATTACTCCTTAACAAATAGCATCCCTTTGTTTCATTTAGAGCTTGTTGAAATCTGAGGTTTCACAAGAGGAGATTTCTTTTTTTTGTTGTTCTTTTCTTTCTCTTCTTTTTAATAAATGATTAATGTATTGTCTGTTAGTTCATCTACTATTTTGGGAAATTATATTTGAATTCTACCAGCACCTTTTTCACAGCAGAAATCTTATTTATTATTATAGTATTATAGTATTGTATATGTATCTGTAGATAAAATTGTATTGTATGGCACAAAATGTTCTCTAGAAACAAATTAGATATTATTTTACATAAATCATCTAGGGAATTATCTAAATGCATGACCTTTATGCCTTTCAAATATTAGTTGAGGTCAACTGATTCTAACGATTTAAAGACTGAAGGATCATATTTTGAAATATCTAATGACAATCTGAGTAATTTTAGACAAATCACTCACCCTTTTTCCCTGAATTGTAGTTATTCACAAAAGGGAGATAATCATTCTCAGATCATAAATGGTTAGTGAGAATCACACTATTTTAATGTACATAAATCATTCAGTGCTAATATTAAAATCCAAGTTAAAGCAATTATTTGCTGACTAGACAGGGATCTCTAAAGAGGTTTTTTATGAAAATAAATTACACAGTTATGTTGAAGTGTTCATCTGCTTCTACTAATAGTGCTTGTAATGAAATTCAAATCAAACACTTGACTTTAAACTTGAGTTTATGTTTAAAATCCACACTTGGTAAGACTGACATGTTCTCAATGGTGTGGACAGTTTACTATTTTGTTTCTGTAGGCTTGAGGAACAATAAACATTAGAGGCAGAGATAATGTGATCGAAAAAAGTTTGTTTATGAAGACTTTGTTCAAGTTGGAAGTCCAGGGTCTCTCAAAACACAAAATGTGAAAAGTCAAGAACAGATTGATAATTAAGTCAAGTGCTTCACCTGATTTAATGATGACACCAAGCTTTTAAGCAAGAGTTGTAAAATAACTATAATAGTAGAAAGTTATTTCTATAAAGTAGAAAATAAAGATGATTTAGATCATATTATATCATTTTTATAACAGTATGCTTTAGAGTTAACTCAGAAATCCTCTTTACTAATATTATCAATGACTGTATATGCTGGAAATTATAAATTTTCATTTGTATTCTTTTGCTCATTTTTTTCTTTTAAAATTTGGAAATTGAACCTATGATTCTTTTAAATTTAATTTCCTAAGAGAAAAATCTGTTGACTGGGAAAATAACTCAGTGTTTAAAAGCATTTGTGGGTCTTGGAGAGGATCTGGGTAGAGTTACAGCACTCACATCAGGTGGCTTCATTACCACCTGTTATTCTAGCTTCAGAGAATCTAGTACCCTCTTCCAGTCTCCACAAATACTAGTAAGCATGTGGCACATAAGCAGGCATATGCACATACACATAAATAAAAATTTAAAAAGCCAAAACCTGTTTTTAGAACAATCAGATATTAAATAATTAATAGAAAATTTGTGTTGTTTTTGTACTCTATGTGTTCTTTCAGACAGATAGGTTTAATTTCTCACTAATTATATTTTTAATATGACTTATATCTGTAAATGTCAACTCCTAATTATACCATGCTTCATTTCACTCCTGTATGTTGATGAATAACCATGCCTAGAATTTTATAGTGCTTTTATAATTTAAATATAGTATCTGATTTTTTTCTATTGTCTACCCCTTTTTTGAAGCCACTTACTTTTCTCTTTGTCAGCCTTAAGGTCCGGTATTTTCTGAGACAATGAAGAAAGTATTGATTAATTACTATATTCTTTTCAGTGTTCCAAGTATGCATTTGAACTCAACAGTTGTATGTTCCTTCAGTTTGAAAAATTTCTCATTTGAATCACTTCACATAATGGCTTTGCATGTATCGAATCTACAATTTATATTAGAGATTTTGGAAGCTTGTAATTTCTCCTATAAATTTCTTATTCACAAACAGAATAAAACAAGTTAATTTTTCTGTCATGTATTCTTCTCATGTGCCATTAGCTCCATCAATTGTCTTCAGATTAGAGTTTATGTTTAATGGCAGAGTCATCTCTCCAGCTCCTATATTTAACTTTTTTGGATTCTGGGGATTAAAATACAGGTCCTCACTCCTGGTAAGTGCATTACCCATGGGATCATTCCCTATTGCTAAACAGTAAATTTATTTCTTTTTTTTAAATATTTAGCATATTATATTTTAATGGTTTCTTTTTTATTGTTTTTTATTATGAATAAAGAAGTCACATTTTTTATCCTTGTATATCCTTCTTCAAGGACCCTTCCCCCTCCCACCACATCAGGTTATTCTCTCTTCTCCACAAGGTCCCAAACAGTAAATTTCTATGAAAATCTTTATTGCAAGATTTTGAACAGTTTTTACAATTTTTAGGTTTATATTCCTTTCTAAGAAATTTGTCTTTTCATTGTGTTTTCTAGCACAGTTCCTCCTTGGTTTCCCCATGGGTGATGATTTTGCACTGAGCAGTTTCATCTTGAATGGAAGATGACTTTATTTCTTTTTCTCACTCTCGTTGTTCTCCTTTGTTTTTCTGTAATGCTAATCCTTGACTCCATAATAAGCACCCTGCCCAGTCAAATCTTGGGTCATGGTATAATGGCAGTTTTGTTCCATGGCATTATCAAGTTATCTACAGACCTATTGACATGGGTGAGAACTTATTTGGGGTTCTGATACTTTGAATGCATCCTGCTGTCTTCCTGGTTTGGCAGCTGACTCAGCATCTCTACCAGCCATACCTATTATCTATCTATCTATCTATCTATCTATCTATCTATCTATCTATCTCTCTATCTATCTATCATCTGTCTACTGCTCTTCCTACCTACCTATCTGCCTGCCTAATATCTATCATTTATTTGTCCATCTATTATAAATCTAGTTATCATGTGTTTCTTAATATTTCATCTTTCTAGCTTTAGACCTATCAGCTATCATCTGTCAGTCTTTCACTTACTAAATCATATAATTTATATCTGTATATGTATATACACATGTACAACATCACAAACAGCCTCAAAGAGCTTAGATTCCTTATTTCTAGATATGTATCTTGGAAAGCCTTTAGCTTTAGCTCATTGTTATTTGCATATTTATTCATCCAGAGATATATTTATCCTCCTTTCAGCAGGCCTTTATGTTTTGAAGTGTGATAAAAATCACACATAGGAGTTTGACACCAAATAGGCATCTCAAATGTAATGTCACTGAGTCATCTAGATAAAAACCCATATTTTTCAATAAAAAAATGCAACAATAAAAGAAATGACTAAGTCCTTGTCTCTAAAGGGTCATGTAGATTGAAATCTTCATTTAATTGGCTTGAAGCAGAGTAAAGAAAAATAAGCAAATAATTTGAAAGTGCCTTTTGCATTACAAGTTAAAATGTTTGAAGGGTTTACAAACTTCATTGTCTTTTTGCACTTCAGGCTTGTATTGTGCTAAGGGCAGCTGAATGTATGTGCCTCATGTTTTCTGGTGGTATATTTCAAAAGCTCACAAGTAATGTGGCTCTCAGTTAGAAAGAGGATATATGGATTATTTTCTCTCTCCAGTTCATATAATCATAATAAAATTAAATGCCTTAAAGGACAACCTCAGTACTATACTGATATCACACAAAGCATAATTCACATGTAACTGCAATATGAAGTCATATTAAAATAGCAATTGTTTGTAGAGAATATTGAAAAATTGTTGCTACTACTGAATGTGTTCACAGGTGCAAAATGTTCTGTTTAGACAGGGCTTTTTTCTAGCTATGATGTTAGCTTGTTTATTTTGGATTAAGCTGTGGCTGAGTTTAAATTAAATTAGCTATGAGGTTTATTTTTCCCCTTTCTTGTCTCACCTTGTTTACTTGTTCATACATTTCTCTACTATACACTTCTCCCTTTCCCAAGAATTCCTTTAAACTCCTTCCTTTCCATCTCTATTCCCCATCCCTCTTTTTTCTTTCTTGTCTCTGTTTTATGCCTTGACTTCTAAATTAAATAAAAAACCAGCTCTTTATAATATTCATTTCCATTATAGACAGCAGTTAAGTGAATTTCCCAATTAATAACTATTGAATTTCTAGTCAATAATAAATAGCCTTAATGTTTACCCAAATGCATGTCTATCAGTTGCTCTGAAGATAATAAATAACATCTATATTAAGTGCTGGCTTTGAGACTTTAATTTAAAAGAATATTAGGCTGCATTAGAATTGTGAGAGGCTATGCTTAGTAGTTAGAAGTGCTGATCTCCATCACCATTAGTCAAATTTTGCTGAGTGGTGACTTAAGAGTAACTGGGTTGGAGATTCAGCCCAGAGACTCATGGTCAGCAGATGGCAGTAAAGGAACATGACAGAAACAGAAGTGCTGAATGGCATATGGTCCCTACAAAGACTAACTTAGAATCTAATTGATACTGTGATTGTTTTAGTTCCTTGTTTGTAACAAGAAAACAGTGGAAAATATATTCCAAAGATTATACATTGGAAATTTAGATGAAATTGTTCAGAAATGCACAGCTTTTCTTAACAGCACACATATCTAATGTGATTGTCCTTGCTGTGAGAGCAAATTGAAGAAACTGTTAAGCATATGATCAACCCAGTTTTATTTTCTGAAGTTGTCAGTGTAACTTAGTAGAACCTAAATCCTAAAGGATACAATGTCATAATCAAGCAAAAAGAGTACAGGCCAGGCACTTTGTGCAACCAAAGTCACATTACTATGTGACTGGCATCCTGAGGAACACCTAGGAGTTGGTCAGCTTTATAATATATAAATAGCTTGTTCTAGAGCATTCCATGACCTTTAGTAAGTATGTGTCATGAGTACCTTCAGTCTCTAGACTACAGTCATGAGGTGACTGGTGATTTTAGATTATTTGAATTAGTCTAACTGAAGGGAAAAAAAATGCCCAAGCACATTTACAGGGGAAACAAAGACATTTTCCTGGGAAGCATCCTGTATAAAAAGCTATGATGACTCCTAAGCTCTGTTGAAGCTGGAGCTCATATATGCCCTTGATTAACTGGAACAGTTGTCAAGGGAACATCCAACCACCCAGCATCAGTAGTGCATTCTTTCTGAATTCATGTGTGCAGATTTCATCTACCAGTGTGATGGTCTCACCACGTAACAGCACAGATTTTCCTGCCTTTTTTTTTTTTTAAAATCCTGGTAACCGTATAATTTCCTTTGCAGCTGTATAAACTGAAAGGAGGAGTTTCTGTGGTTGCTAGCTAAAGCTAGTGTAGCTCGTAAGAGCTGATTTTACCTAACTCTTCCTAAATGCATATTCACAGACCCCATGTTGCAGCTTGCAGCTGACCAGGGTGGATTATTCATGGCAGGGGAATAGACCAGAAACAACAATCACACATTTCCCTATTTTCTTCTTGAGAGTAGATCCTTAAGATCTAGTAGTTTCTTTTCAGCTTACTGAGTTTCTCGAGCATTTCTTAGTAGCTTTTAAACATTTCACTTAGAACAAAGGCATCAAGAAAGAAACAAAAGCTCTCTGACACTGGATACCCTTAGCATCTCATTTGGGATTTCATTAGAGAGCCTCCTGTAATTATGTTGAATTAATGTACTGTGATGGAGAATGCAGGTACTAGCAATTTTACCTTTTAGATTTATGTATGTTAGGTTCATATATAAGAAGTCATATTTGATTTTAGCCTTCACTTTCAAAACTTAACTTGCTTGTGCTGAAAGTTGACTCATGGGGCACATTTGTCTACAATCTACTGAGTAATCCATCATAATAAATAAGTTAAACATGGTGGCTCTGGGGGCTGGTTAAAAGAACTTGTTGCTTTTTCAGAGGACTAGGTTTTGGTTCCCAGCACCCACATGGTGGCTCACAAACATCTTTCACTCTATTTCCAGAGGATTAAACACCTTCTTCGGATCTCTGAGGGTACCAGGTATGCATATGGTGCACACTCATAAATGTGAGGGGGGGCAGGGAATATTCATACACATAAAACTAAACCTAACACTGAATCTTAGATGTACACATATTTTAAGAGAATGAAACTTTCCATTTTGAAAGAGCATGTGGAAAAATTCAGTCATCTAACAAACAAATTGAACTTAAGCACATGCCAATTCTGATGGTTTAGACACAAGGATTTGCTCCCACTGACTTATAATTGAAGATGATGACATAGTCCTAAGGAAAAGGACATGCGTGTTCCTGTTAATTTTAAGCTATATTCCACAGAAAATACCTTTTTAAAAAAATTTTCCTGACACTAACAGAAAGAATACAATTTATATATCATGGTTTGTACATGATGAGTACTGCTGTACCATATGGTTTTTCTGGTGGTTTTTAACCAAGATTTATGTAATATGCAGAAAATATTCCAATATTAAAATATTTACCTCAGTCAATCCAGCAGCAACTTTAGCTTTTTATTAAATTTAGAAAGAGTGAGTAAAGATGCAAGAGATTTAAATTTCAGAAGCATTCTCTGAGCCCAGGCTTTAATATTCTCCCCACTCTACATCACTGAGTATGGTTCAGAGAGCTGAGCCTCAGATCAATACCTCTTTGGATTCATATTTCTTTGCCAGCTACTGCACTGTTTAAGTGCACCATGCTTCACCTTAATTCATTTTATGTGATCAAGAACATCTATTTCTCATTTTGGGATGTAATATTTTCTTTATGGTTTCTGGGTTTACGCTTCTCCTCTTTTAACTTTATACAATTTTGCCAAACATGGCTTCTTCATCTCTAATATATCTTAAAAGAAAATATAGAAGGTCAAGATCAATTCTTACCTTAAGCAAACTTTCAATTTGGAGAAAATTCAGGCAAGAAAACAGTTAGAAACTCAGCTAATAATAAAAAAGATGAAATTGGTCAATATCTACAGACTAGGCTTATTAACTGAGACAAATTGCTAGCTGATCTTAAATTTAGAGTCCATTTTCTTAGTAAGAATTCCATGAAGTCATTTCTAATTTATACACTGCAAAGAATCTAATTCAATAAGTGACTGTGATGTTGACAAAATTTTTTAATACTCTTGAAATTAAAAAAAAATACGTTGTTTGAGTAATGTCTCGGAAAAAATTTTACTAAACTTTTTGGAATTTTTCTGGATACATAAAGTACTGTAAAATGAACAAGAAAGCCACAGTACTCAATGAAGAGAAAATAAATCACTGCCAGAGGTTGTCTAAATATATCATCATACCTGTTGCAAACAACAAACGGCAATAAATCTATTAATTCTAAAATCTATGCTAATGTATTTATGTAGTCTCAATACATAAACAAATGGTTGTAACTTTTACCATGAGGAAAGAATAACCAGAAACAGGGGAAAATATAGCATAAAGTAATTCATTTTTAGGAATGCAAATGAAATTGAGCTTTTGATTAAAAAAAAAAGAGAGTTTCCATACTTGCTATGTAAGAAACTGTTATAAGTGATGAACAGTTGGGTTGACTACAATAGTAAGGACATCTTTACAGCAGAAATGAAAAGAAGATGTAGTTACTCTTCTAGAGGTCAAATTTCAATGAAACACATGGATGCATGGCCATTGCATGTTGTCAGAACTAAGAGAAATGCTACTGTGTTGACATCTGTGCAACATCTTCAAGTTGCATTGAGAGACAGCAAATTGTTACAGGCTGACTTTGCATCTTTGCACATCAACCATAGTTTGGGTTGACTGCCATGCTCATGAAAGGAAAATGAAAATAAGACATTGTAGGATTGTTTTGGTGTGTTAATCCTGAGATGCACCATAGAAAAACCAATCTCATCATTTTGAGCCAAATTTGAAGCAAGCTTTATTAAATATTAAATACTGACCAAGATGAACTTTTGTCAAGATCACTCCCTGGAGCTTTCTAACATCACTTGTTTTAGGAGGTTATCATCACTTGTTTTAGGAGCTTATAAAGACAAAACCCATAGGTCATCATATTTTCCCATGAGGCTTTGTTGTTGTGTTTCAAGAACTACAGCTTCCAGAAAACCAGGAAGTTACCTGATGTTTGGGCATGTGGGGCTTGCAGGTTCATTTACAGTATTACATTTACTTCTAGGAAACAAACAGATATGTTCTGTGCTTTTGATCCATCTCTGTTTATAAGTGATCGTTTACCAACAGTACAATAAACATTTATTTAACTAGGCTTTACACCTAGTACTTTATAATATTAAATGTCTATCAAATGAGATAAATAGGGAGAAAATTCCAACTTAAAAATGAGGAAATTGAGGCTGGGCATTACATGCTATGTTCAAGATCATGCCACACATGAATTTCAGAATTTGTATTCATGACTGTAGTCCTATCAAGACTTTAAAACTTGAAATGAAAACAGAGTTAATGTCTTATCTAACTCCAAACAGCTGAGCTGCCTGATCAACAAGTAACTAATTCTTTGGCTAACTGAGATAGAAAAGTTTTTCATTTTCTTTCAATTACACAAACATCTTTATATTGGCCACCCAGATCATTTCCCCCAAGTCAAGAATCCTTCTTATGTCATCTCCTGAGTTGTATCTTTTTCATCTATTTTGTACTTTGTGTCCTCTACCTTTTCTTTCCCACATGGTAAGTTTTCCTAATTGCTAGCTTCTTCCTGCTTCTCTCCCATTAGTGTAGCACTTATTGCTAGTACTAGACTCTAATATGAGGAGAGCAAGGGAGCAGAAAGCAAATCTATTGACTCTCCTTGCAAGCACCCCTTTGGGACCATGTTGACACCATATATGTAAGAGGGAAGTATAATGTTGGTGCTATAGTGGTGGTGAGCCTCTAGAAAGGTAACTTATGGTGGGATTATGTTTTGTTACATTGTAAATAATTGTCCTGCCTACTGGTTTAATAAAAAAAAAATACTGATTGGCAGAAGGCAGATAGAAAGTGTGGGTAGGGTTACCAGACTAAGAGAACTCTGAGAACAGGAAGAGCAGAGTAGAGATGCCAGATGAACACCTGGAGAAATGTTGGCAGAGACACCAGCAGATGCAGAGGAAAGAAGACAACCATGGTGCTCTGAAAAAAGTATCAAGCCACATGGCTAAACAGATTAATGGAAATAGGTTAAGAGGAGCTAGCTAGCAATATGTCTGAGTTATAGGTCAATCAGCATGAAATTAATGTAAGCTTCTGTGTGTTTCTCTGGGGCTTTGGGAATGATGGCCCAGATATTGAGGCTAGTCCAGGCCAATATCTGAAGCTTATTATTACAGTAACTAGAACAGAATCATGAGGCCTAGCAGAGATCTCAGAGTAAATTTGGTAATATATGTGCTCTGCAGCTGTCAGAGTTTATGTCCCAGAGGTAGAAAATGTGAGTTGGCAGGAAGTGTTCAGTACATTAGTGTAATGTGGGATCCTATTTAGTTCCAGTTTCCTAATACCTACTAAAAATCAGCATCAGTGGTTAATCCCCATCACCAACTTGACAGCATCTAGAGAAGTGTCATGGAAACAGAACTTTGGGAAATGCACTTGTGAGATACTTTCTTGATTAGGTTAATTGTGCTGGGAAGTCTCACTTTAAATAGGACCAGTCCCTGGGCTGAACAATAACAAAAAAAAAAGGGGGGGGGGAGGAACCGAGCAGCAGCACACATCCCTCCGTGCTTCCTGTACAAATTCAAGGTGAAGAGATGTCCTAAGCTACTGTTGCTGACATCCCCACCACAGTAGAGTCTAGCCTAGACATTTGAGCCAAAATAAACCCTTCCGTTTTTCAATTGTTTTTGTCTGATATCTTGTTGCAACAGTCAGAAAAGTAATGGATACCTCAGATTCTATTATGTTACTCCATATTTCTAACTCTACTTCTCTAGGGTCTCCTGCTCCTCAGTATCCCTGCCTCTGATTCTCTGTAGCAGCCTCTGTGGTAAGAACCATGTTGGATGCATAATGCACAGAAAATCTGTGTTTTCTGAACAAAGTCAGTAAGGGTTTTCTGTGACCCACTCATGCCAGTTGGACTATTCTCTTTCCCTATACTTGTTACCTGTCATTTCCACAGCCAAGGGCAAAGCTGCTTTTTCCTTCTATGTGGAAATAATTTATCTCTAGCATGCCAGTTTATTACTGAAGTATAGTGAACAATCCTGATGATGGACTCAAATCTGATCTACCTAGATAATAATATGTGATTTTGGCCAAGTCACTTACACCGTCTAAGCTCTTATATTCTCTGCATATGGCCTAGAGCATAATTATTTTGCACGAGACATAATGTGAGAATTCAGAGATCTATGTTGCAGCCAGCTACCCTATTTGATTTTTAACCATGCTGTGTGTATAAACATTGGTATAGATTTTTTTTTCTTTTTTTGCTACTTAGTCGTGAGAAAATATCATGATTAGGTGTGTATGTGTGTGTGTGTGATCTCTGAAAACACAAATTACATGTAATTATTTTAGGAAAGTAAATAAACATAGAGGTGTAATATTTATATAGTTTACAGACCAGGCTGAGTTTGTGAAACACATTGCAGGAAAATGATTCTACTTTGTATATTTAGTGCTTCAGCATACATATTTCTTTTTGTTTTTTCTCCCTTTTTATATTATTTATTACATATGTATAATATATATTTGTTAAACATTATTTTGTGAAGGAACTAATTTTTAAAGAATCATATAAGTATCACAAATTTGTGAGCATCTTGAAGTGAATTGTAACTTGATCTGGATTTTTTTTTTAAAGGTTTGTGATTTTCATGGGCGGCCAGGGAGCATATGTTAGAAAAATGTAGCTACCAGGAAACTCCAGCATCATAATCCTTAGAATGTGTAAATGTGACCTTATTTTAAACAGTTTGTCTTTGTAAATGTGGGTAAGAAGTTTGAGGTGAGGATGTCATACTGTGTCCTAAATGTCACCACAAGAGCTCTTATAAGGAAAAGAGATTTGAGACACATATATAGGAGCAGGAGACAGACAATAGGATATAGAGAAGTGCAAGAATACTAAAGAATGCTGTAGATAATGTGCTTTACTTCCCAGCTGCTGGAATGGGTGTGGCCCACTAACACACAAAGACATATATGAGTGCATGCTTTGGGCTTCTAGAAAGTTGAGTGAATGCATTCCTTTTTTTTCTAAATAATTTATTTTTAGTTAGGTGTGTGTGGATGTGTGTGTGTACCATATGTATACAGAAGTGTGTGTGCATGTGTGGTCAAATGTATACTGGTGCATCTTGAATGCCAGAAGAAGTGGCAGATCTCCTGAAGCTATAGTTCCATGCTTTTGTCTAAAATCTGATGTGGGTACTAGGAATTGAACCCAGATCCTCTGGAAGAGCAGTAAGTGCTTTTAAGCACTGAGCAATTTCTTCAGCCCAAGTGAGTACATTTCTACTTCTGTAAGGTATCAAAGTTTTAGCTTAGTAAAT
This sequence comes from Sigmodon hispidus, assembly GCA_004025045.1. Taxonomy (NCBI): domain Eukaryota; kingdom Metazoa; phylum Chordata; class Mammalia; order Rodentia; family Cricetidae; genus Sigmodon; species Sigmodon hispidus. The sequence goes on from PVIH01010848.1 coordinate 14,504, forward strand.
CAAATAGAAAAAAAAATTCATCCTTCCAAGAAATTGGAACAATGTTAAAAATAAGAGGCAAGTGTTTGAACAGCTTAATAGTGAAGTTTTAATGTTCAATAGTGAAGGCTGAACACAGCTGTACAGGAGAACTGAATGTTGTATATTGAGACAAGAAGGTAATCTAAATGATATCAGCTCAGCAGGAATCTAAGCTGTGGAGAGGACATAGAATTGGCAGGTCAAACACAGAAGTGTAGTTCCCTCTTAAAAAAATTTCACAGGCTAGTCTAATTTAATAAGAAACCCTGATATGATCAACAAAACCCATTATAAACATTTAAAAGTTCCTATTTGCGTTTGTTGTCATTCAGATAGCATAATAAAAGCCTTCTGGTAGCTTTATGTGCAAGGAGTATTACATTTATTATTTCCCGACACTCAGACTTTGATGGTGAATATATATATATATTCGGTAGTGACTGAAAAACAAATGTTAAAAATTATTTGACAGATTACATTGTCTGTTATAGGACATTTTGGAGTCAAATGTATTTTCTTCCTTGAATTTTTAGATATCTGTTCTGAGAAAAAAGATTAGAAACATTGATACTCAAAGTTTTTTTTTTTTTAACCAATTGAAGATGTTTTGTTATACAATGTAAAAGAACATTTCCAGCATGGGTTACTTTGGTTCAGAATCATCTATGAACATTAGAGTCTTAATGTTGGCAAGAAAAACACACAAGATTAATCAATAATTTACATATGCATATTTATATGTGCAAATATATGTACATTTAGATACATATATATTTCAAAGAAAGGTCTTGATGGTTGTATTGTAGGACCAGAGTAATTCTTTATGTCTACAAAGATTTCCTGGGTTTCACAAATTATAATGACTTAAGGAAGCCCTCATTACAGGGTGAAATGTAAAGGAAAGAAGAAGCAGTTTCTACAAGTGAGAAAATATTAATTACTTTTTCTGTAGGCTTCTTAAGTATTCTCACCCACTTTCTGAACTGAGAAACCGTTCCTATTTTTTTATGTAAAAGTTTTATTTTTCATTTTATATACCAACTACAGTTCCCATTTCTTCCCCTCCTCCCAATCATGCCCCAGTTTCCCCCATCCCACCCCTATTCTCCCCTCAGAGAGGATAAGGCCTCTGTGGGGAGTCAACAAAGTCTGAATAATGAAAGATGGGAATTTCCAGTAAATCCATAGCAACTTACAATCTGCTTGTTTATTATTTACTTAGTCATTACCTCTTTTGCATCTATTAGAAATTATGTGTCTGTACACTCATTTACATATATAAAATAATCTTTTTCCAAGTATAGCTCAATGATATTAGATGCTTTTGTTGTTACACAATTGCCACCATCGTCTATTTTTTAATATTTTGATTTCCTCAATTGGAAATTTACTATTCTATCCTAACCTTAAGCCTTATAAACTCTAACTTCTGCTTCTATGACTTCATATCTTCTATTTTTTAATAAAAGTGAAATCACAGGCTGACTCTCTTAGTATGGAGATGTTACTAGGTTCATTCACACTGTGGAATTTATCAGAACTTTATCCCTTCATTGGATCCATGTCATCTGCTCATTGTATTTACACAATGCCTTTGGACAGACACGTTATTCCTAGATTTGACTACTGGGACCAATCCTTCAGAGAACACTGGCATGACAACACATTTATATTTTTAATTACAGTTTTCTATATTCATTGAAAAGTAGAAGTGATGAGCCATATAACAATTCTGTTTTACTTTCTGGAAACCATCACATTGCTTCTGTCAGTGGCCATATCATTTTATATTTTTACCAGAAATGCCCAGGCATAGTCACTTCTCAGCATTTTCACCCATATTTTTAATTTTATGTTAAGATATTATTATAGTTGTTGTGAAATGGTACATCATGTAGTTTTGACTTGCATCTACCTAATAACTAATGACTTTTTTAATCATCTTTTTTGCTTTTTTGGTTTTTGTTTGTTTGTTGTATTTATAAATTAAAGACTTGTTTATCCATGTATCACCTTCCTCTCCCTCCCTTCCCCCTCCAAACCTTCCCCTCCCCATCAGCCTTTAGCCTCCCTCTCCCCATCTCCCCCTCAGCTCCACTGAAAGGGCAGCAAGTCCCAAGGTGGATTAGCTCAGCATCCACTCCAGGCAAGTCTAATTTCCTCATCCTAATATCAAGACTGAGTTAGGTGTTACTCTGGAGGGAATAGGCTCCAAAGTTCCAGGCCATGCACAGAAATGCAGTCTGGTCTCTCCTATTGAGTCTCCACATACTGCCCATGTCGGTGGACAGTTGCCTATCCTTGGAGGGCCTAGTTCCTTTTCCTGATGCTTCCCTGGAATCATCAAGCAGTTCTTGATTCAGTGAGCTCCCCAAGATTCAGGCAGCCATCACTGTGAGAATTTTCCTCATAAACACTATCCCCTTGCTCATATAGACTCTCTTTCTTTATTCTCGGCTGGACCAGGAACTCAGCCCAGTTCTCAACCATGTATCTCTGCCTCTACATCTATTCATTGTTAGATGTAAATTCTGTGATGGCACTTAGAATGGCTATTTTTTTGATGATAGGGCAAGTCCTGTCTAAGCAACATCTTCACTATTGGTTGGAAACCTAGCCAGGGACATTCTGTGAGTTCTTGTAGGTTTTCCTAGCACCCAGTTGTTTCTTTTTGCGTTTGAAAAGTACTCAACAGTATGTCGCCAAGGAAACCATATTAGGCCTATTAAGGACTGGGAGAGAGAAGACAAGACAGTAGGGAGAGAAAGAGAGTAGGGGGCAGAGAGGAAGAGAAAAAGAAAAAGTCTTCCACATGGCTTGTGATTTTAAAGGGTAGGCACACGCTTACATCAGAGGCTTTGGGGCCAGCCTCTGCAGGTGGGGGCGTGGCCACAGTAACAACCTAATACCAGTCTTTTTCCAACCCCACATTGTCTTCCCCTATTAAGATCTCTATCTCTTTGTCCCTCCTTGTTGCTCCTCTCACTCAATCATCTCCTTCTCTCATGATTTGTTTCCACCCCTTCTTGGTTACAACCCCTTGTGCTAATTAGCTAAGGAGACCTTCTCTATTTTCTCTTCCTAGGGGACTCCCTGGATGTCTCTCTTAAGTTCCTTCTGGTCCCAAGCTATCCTGGGGTTGTGGATTACAGCTTGGGTGTTCTGTGATTTTTGGCTAGCATCCACTAATGGGTGAGTACATCCCCTGCTTATCTTTCTGGGTTTGTGATACCTCACTCAGGAGGATATTCTCCAAATCCATCCATTTGCCTGCGAATTTTAGGATATCATTTTTTCTTACTGCTGAGTAGTATTCCATTGTGTAGATGTACCACAGTTTGTTAATCCATTCTTCAGTTCAGGGGCATCTAGGTTGTTTCCAGGTTCTTGCTATTACAAATAATGCTGCTGGGCTGGAGAGATGGCTCAGCGGTTAAGAGCACCATCTGCTCTTCCAGAGGACCGGAGTTCAATTACCAGCACCCACATGGCAGCTAACAACTGTCTGTAGTTCCAGTTCCAGGCAAAACACCAAGGCAAATAAATAAATAAAAGTGTTTTAAAAAAAATTAAGTTTAAAAAAGAAAAACAAATAATGCTGCTATGAACACAGTGGAGCTAATGTCATTAGAGTGTGACTGTGCATCTTTAGGGTATACACCCAGAAATGATATTGCTGGGTCCTTGGGGAGATTGATTCTCAGTTTTCTGAAAAACTGTCATACTTCATTCCAGAGTGGCTGAACAAGCTTACACTCCCACCAACAATGGAGGAGTGCTCCCCTTGCTCCTCATCCTTTCCAGCATAGTCTGTCATCTGTGTTTTTGATTTTAGCCATTCTGTCAGGTGTAAGGTGGTATCTCAAGTTTTTGTAATTTGCATTTCTCTGATGGCTACAGATGTTGAGAATTTTTTCTAGTGCTTTTCAGCCATTTATAGTTCTTCTGCTGAGAATTCCCTTTTTAGTTTGAACCCTATTTTTTGATTGGGTTATTTAGAGTTTTGGGCTCTAGTTTCTTGAGTTCTTTATATATTTTAGAGATTAGTCCTCTGTCAGTGGTAGGGTTGGTGAAAATCTTTTCCCATTCTGTAGGCTGTCATTTGTCTTATTGACTGTGTCCTTGGCCATACAGAAGCTTCTCAGTTTCAGGAGGTCCCACTTACTGATTGTTGTTTTTAGTGTCTATGCTACTGGTATTATATTTAGGAAGTGATTACCTGTACTAATGTGTTGGAGGGAATTTTCCACTTTCTTTTCTATCAAGTTCAGTGTAGCTGAGTTTATGTTGAGTTCTTTGATTCACATAGATTTGAGTTTTGTACAGGCTGATAGGTTTAGATCATTTGCATTTTTATAAATACTGCTATCCATCTATGGTAACATTTGTTGAAGATACTATCTTTTTTTCCATTGAATATTTTAGGTATGTGGTTAATGTCAGGGTGTTTGATTCAATTCCATTCATTTGCATGACTGTTTTTATTATTGTAGCTCTATGGTATAGCTTGTAATTGGGGATGCTGATGCCTACTGAGGTTTTTTAATTTTTTTTTGTTTGTTTTTTTGTTTCTTTTTTTTTGAGCAGAATTGTTTTGGCAATTCTGGCTTTCTTGTTATTCCACATAAAATTGAGTAATGTTCTTTTAAGGTCTGTGAAAAGTTGTGTTGGGGTTTTGATGGGGATTGCATTGAATCTATAGATTGCTTTTAATAAGATTGCCATTTTTACTATGTTGAACCTACCTATCCAGGAACATGGGAGATATTTCCATTTTCTGATATCCTCTTCAATTTCTTTCTTCAGTGATTTAAAGTTCTTGTCAAACAGATTTGTTACTCCTTTGGTTAGAGTTACACCATGGTATTTAATGCTATTTGCAGCTAATATAAAGGGTGATGTTTCTCTTATTTCTTTTTCAGCCCTTTTGTCCTTAGTGTATAGGAGGGCTATTGATTTTTTTTTGAGTTAATCCTGTTTCCTGCTACATTGCTGAAGGTGTTTATCAGCTGCAAGAATTAACTGGTAGAATTTTGTGGATCACTTATGTATATAATCATATCCTCTGCTAATAGAGATAGTTTCACTTCTTGTTTTCCAATTTGTATTTTGTTAATTTCTTTTCATTCTCGTATTGCTTTATGTAAAACCTTGAGAACTATATTGAATAGATAAGGGGAGAGGGGACAGCCTTGTCTCGTTCCTTATTTTAGCGGGATTGTTTTGAGTTTTTCCCCATTTAGTTTGATATTTGTCATCAGCTTGTTGTAAATCGCCTTTATTATATTTAGGTATTTTCCATATATTCATGATCTCTGCAAGACTTTTATCTTGAAGGAGTGTTAGATTTTGCCAAGGCTTTATCAGAATCTAAGGAGATGATCGTGTGTTTTTTTTCCTTCAGTTTGTTTATATGATGGATTACATTTACAATTTTTCCTATGGTGGGCCGTTCTGGCATTTCTTGGAAGAAGCCTACTTAATCGTGGTGAATAATTTTTTTTTTCTTGAATGTTGCTGGATTCAGTTTGCCAGAATTTTGTTGAGAATTTTTGCATCAATGTTGATGAGGGAAATTGTATGTAATTATTTTTCTTTGTTGCATCTTTGAGTCGCTTGAATATTAGGGTTATTGTGACTTCATAAAAAGAGTTTGACAGTGTTCCTTCAGTTTCTACTGTATGGAACAGTTTGTTGAGTATTGATATTAATTAGTTTTTCTTTGTGTATCTGGTAGAATTCTATGGTGAAACAATCTGGACCTGGCCTTTGTTCATTTGGGAGATTTTTAATAACAGCTTTAATTTCTTTTGGAGTTATAGGTCTGTATAGGTTATAGGTTTAGGTATTTAATCTGATCTTTATTTAATTTTGGTAAATGGTACCTTTCCAAAAAGCTGTCCATTTCTTCTAGGTTTTCCATTTTAGTAGAGTATAGATTTTCAAAGTATGACCTGATAATTCTCTGGATTTCCTAGGTGTAAGTCACTATGTCTCCTCTTTCATTCCTGATTCTGTTAATTTGGATGCTCTTTCCATATTTGGTTAGTTTGGATAAAGGTTTATTTATTTTGTTGACTTTCTCAAAGGACCAACTCTTTGATTCATTGATTCTTTGTATTGTTCTCTTTGTTTCTATTGTCCTGATTTCAGGCCTAAGTTTGATTATTTCATGCCACCTTCTTTTTCTAGGTAAGTTTACTTCTAATTGTTTAAAAGCCTTCAGCTGTTAAGTCTTTCATGTGAGATTTCTCTAGGTTTTTCATATAGGCATCTAGTGCTATGAATTTTCCTATTAAGACTGCTTTCATTGTGTCCCACAAGTTTGGGTATGTTGTGGATTCATTTACGTTGAATTCTAGGAAGTTTTTAATTTCTTTAACTTCTTCCTTGACCCAGAGGTGGTTCAATATAGTAATGTTCAGTTTCCATGAGATTGTAGGTTTTCTGTAATTTTTGTGTTGCTGTTGAATTCTAACTTTAAACCATGGTGGTCTGATATGATACAAGAGGTTATTCCCATTCTTTTGTATCTATTAATATTTGCTTTATGACCAAGCATGTTGTCAATTTTAGAGAAAGTTTCATGTGGTGCTGAGAAATATGTATATTCATTTGTATTTTGGTAGAAGCTTTTGTAAATATATATTAAGTACATTTGGATTATAACATCTGGTAGACTCCTCATTTCTCTGTTGAGTCTCTGTCTGGTTGACATATCCAAGTGTGAAACTGAGGTATTAAAGTCTCCCACTATTAGAGTGTGTTGTTTGATGTGATGTTTAAGCTTTAGTAGTGTTTCTTTTACACATATAGGTGCTTTTATATTTGGGCCTAAATATTCATGTTTGAGATCTCATCTTGGTGGACTTTTCTTGAGATGAATAAGTAATGTCTGTCCTAGTCTCTTTTGATTGATTTTAGCTTGAAGTCTATTTTGTTAGATATTAGGATGGCTATACCAGCTTGTTTCTTGGGACCATTTGATTGGAAAATCTTTTCCCAGCCCTTTACTCTGAGCCTGTGTCTGTATTTCTTGTATGCAGCAGAAGGATGGCTTCTGTTTTTGTATCCATCATGTTAGATTGTGTCTTTTTATAGGTGAATTGAGTCTATTGATATTAAGGGATATTAATGACCATTGATTGTTTATTTTCTGTTATTTTTGGTGGTATCTTGTGTGTATTTCCTTTCTTTGGGCTTGTCTTCCGTGGGATTATTGATTGTTTGTGGTTTCATGGATGTATCTGCGATCCTTAGGTTGGAGTTTTCCCTCTAATGCTTTCTGAAGGGATGGATTTGTGGATAGATATTGTTTAAATCAGATTTTGTCATGGAATATCTTGTTTCCTCCACCTATGGTGATTGATAGTTTTACTGGTTATAGCAGTTTGGGTTGGCAGCCATGCTCTTTTGGTATCTGTATAATTTCTTACCAGGACCTTCTTGTTTTTATTGTTTCCATAATGGGTCTGCCTTTTTAGGTAAGTTGGCTTTTTTCCTTTGTTGCTCTTAATATTTTTAATTTGTTCTGTATGTTTTGTGACTTGATCATTATGTGGCAAGCAGACTTTTTTGGGGGGGTCTAATCTATTTGATGTTCTGTAAGCTTCTTATATCTTTATAGGCATTTCCTTCTTTAGATTGGAAAAGTTTTCTTCTATGATTTTATTAAATATTATCTATGCCTTTGAGCTGGTATTCTTTCCTTCTTGTATTCCAATTATTCTCATGTTTGGGCTTTTCAGGTTGCCCCAAATCTCCTGAACATTTTGTGTTATGGCTTTTTGGTTTTAGTATATTCTTTGACTGATATATCTATTTCCACTACTGAGTCTTCCACTCCAGAGGTCCTCTCTTTCATCTCTTGGATTCTTTTGTTTATGCTTGTATCAGTAGTTCCAGTTCATTTCTTCAGATTTTTTTTCCACCTTTGCCTTGTTTTGTGTCTTCTTTATTGCTTCTATTTCAATTTTTAGTTCCTGGAATATTTCTTTATTTATTGTGTTTTCTTTTCTTGGTTTTCTTTCAAGGATTTGTTAATCTCTTCCAATTTTTTGTTTGTATTTTCTTCTATTTCTTTAAGGGATTTTTTATATCCTCTTTTATGGCTTCTATAATCTTTATAAAGTTGTTTTTAAGCTTGTTTCCTCTTCATTGCTCTGTTCAAGCCTTGGTGTTATAGAACCACCAGCTTCTTTTGGTGATGCTTTGTTGTTCTTTATATTGTTATATCTATTCTTTCACTGGAATCTGCATACTGCTTCCTTTGTTTATTCTTAGTCAGCTCTTAGTCATATTAGTCAGTTCTGGGTCCAGCTGCCAATGGGTTTGCTTATAGTCAGCTGTTAGTTGACTCTAATTGGCTCTCAGGCTACTCTCTTAGTTTTATTATTCTGCTCTCTTACTCTAGTCTGGACAAGGGTTCTCTTACTCTGCTCTATACATGGACTCTGCAGGATCTCTAGATGTCTGTGTGTGATGACACAGCTTGCTTTGGAGGGATTTGGCCATGGGATATCCCTCCTACTGTGTGTTTCTGGGAATTGCTGGGGGGATGTTATACTAGTTTTGTTTGATTCAGGGCAAGGCTGGGTGTGGGGGTACAGATAGGGCTGTTTCCCTGGCTTTGGAGGGGTGGTCACAGGGTGTCCTAGAAGTTGGGGTGCACTCACCTCTTACTCTGCTCTGGAAATGGGTTCTGCAGGATACTATCTTTTTGTTTTTTATGGCCATTAGAAGATAAAAAAGTCTATAGTTAAAAAAAAAAAAACTTATGACAACAGTTTTTATACCAAGTGTTCTCTGATTTTCTGGGAAACATTAGCTCAAAGTCACATAATTTGACTCAACTCTATACTTAGCACACACAATTTATGCACATCCTACAGGCTAAGAGCTTTACTATGATGGCTTATCAGTTCAAAAATTACTCACGCTCCTGTCTGATTTGACTATAAAGTACTCAGGGAAATAGCTTCTCTCACTGTTTATTGTAATGGATAAAATATCAGAGAGCAGGCAATGGGGAGAGATACAGAGGCAGAAGCCTGGGGAAAAGCCCACAGAGCCTCCTTTTGTCTCTGGCTCACTATGCTCCCTGGTCTTCAATATGTTCCCTGAGCCAGAAAAAAATATTGTTTGGAGTTTCCATGGATTTTCCATTCTGGAGATATGGGCAATGAAGTCACTGGCTGTTGGAGATTGGTTCAATCTCAGTCCATCTCCTCTTTTCAGAGTTTTAGGTGGTTTTATGTCAAGAATTTGGATAAAGCCTCTACATTGTAATAAAGAAGATTCTAATAATTCTAGGAGTGAAATTAATTTCCTAGTAATTTCAAGAATTTTAGATGTTTTGTACTAAAAACTGGGGATAGGAGACAAATTGTATTTTCTTATCATATCACCACTGTTTATATGCTTTCTTAGAAGAAATGTTTGTCCAAATATTTTCCCATTTTAAAGTTTTAATCACTATTGTTTCTTCTTTTCATATATCAAGTCAAAATAGTTCTTATATTTGTACATTTTTATCCCAATTGTATTTCCTTTAGATAAGACAGAATCCTTTTACCTTAATAAGTATATAGTTATTCTATGTTTCCTACTACATTCTTGAAAGACTTAATATCTTACCTCCCCAAGATAAGATTAAAGGGAAAAGTACCAAGGACTTTTTTTGCTGAAAATTTTTAGATAAATGTTCAAGGGATGTTTTTATATTTGCATTTGGTATAGAATGTTACCAAAGCCTGAGAAGCAATGAAAATAAATTGAATAATTTGACATGTTAGAAATTGGGTTTTCTAGGTCCTCAAGATTATGGATCATATTTTAGATAGATAAATTTAATAGTTAATAAAAATTAGAAGGGAAATGAAATTAGAATATGCAGTCACAGAAATTTTGGTCTTATGAAATATTCAACTGTGTAGTAACTGAGAAAAGAAAAGAAATGTTAAACCAAATCCAAGGTTCATTTAGAGATAAATTAAAGCCAAATATGCCAGTACATGTTTTTAATCTCAGTTCTGCGGCAAAGGAATAATCCCTAAGTGAGAGCAATCTGGTCTATATAGTAAAACTCTCTCAACATTTTTAAAGAAACAAACAAACAAGAGAAAGTAAATTAAAACAAAAACATTAGATACAGAATTAGTACAGAGAAAAGTGAATGCTACAAGCTCTTAATGAATTAATGATTTACTATAAGGGACCAATTTAAAACAGTCTCTAGAATTATACACTTCAAAAGCAAAGGAGGCAAAACTCAAGAAGGCAAAAGACTTGCATATGTTTCCTAAGATCCCCTAGTCTTATTCTGTTTAACTTGTGCTCAGTTGTTACCCAGCTTGTGCCCACACTGAACCTCCTTACTGTGGGATCCATTTACTGTGCTTAGGTTACATTCCAGACTAGGTATCTCTGTTAGACCTAGAATGAAAATGCAGGGGCCAGAAGTCACCTATGTATGTATATATGTACGAATATATATGTATATATATATATATATGAACGAATATATGACTGCATTCTGAGCTAGGATTCAAATTTTTATGTATTCTTTTTATAATGACCAAATAATATTGAGAGATGTAGTCCATTATGTAGTTCACTCGGATCTTCCCTGCAAATTCTGGTCATGACAGAAAGTGCGAAGCATACTAGATCCACATGGAGGTGCTTGTTGGTTTTTCTGTCATTCTAGGCAAGAAAACTGAATATACTTAAGCTCTTAAAGACAATAGGACCAAGATACTGTGGCGGAAGTGAACAAAGGGAGATACAGTTGATCATGTAGCCACATCTTAGGTCATGGAAGACCTAAAATCCTACAGCTGAGGGTGTGTGTGTAGGCAATTGAAATTTAAACATTTTTTAAAAAAAGCAAACTTAAAAAATTAAAACAAAGTACATTTACTCATCAGCAATGATTCATTTTGGAATAATGACACACACAGGGTTTTGAATTTCTGGCATATTACCCCTAAACTGTATTTTTTTGTAAGTACCACTAAATTTTGTATTTTACTTAAACAGGATTTTAGCCATTTAAACAATAAAGTGTGAAAATTGCTAGAAGTACATTTAAAATAACCAAAATTTTAAACTTTCTTAGAATTAATGGAGGTAACATTTTTTTTCATGAATATTAAAATAGTTAAGTTTTGAATGTAGTGATGGTATCCTGGAGTCTTGTAGAAGATGACTTGAAGAGGGTTAGAATTAAGGCAAGGATAGTGTTGGGAGGAATAAAAAAATGATGCAAATAAACTGAGGACCAGCACTAGGTGTCCCAGAGGAGAAGAAGAGGTAGGGGGAAGTTTATAGGAATTTTAGGCATAGGAGTAATAAATCTAGGGCCTAGTTTGTTTGTAAAATATGGTGGAGGAGACTATGTAAATGACTTAGAGTGCTTTTTAGAATGTTTTGCTTGTAAGATCATACTTATGCTGTGACATAATTATTAAATAAATTGTGTAGATAAAGAGTTTAAGTACTTCATTGAACACTACATAAAGAAGCGTGGCAAAATTAGAATTTGAACTCAAGACAATCTAAGTTCAAAATCAATTTTATCAAGCACTCTTGGTAACTGTGATGTGTGATACAGGTCAAAGAGAATATGGGGGTGTTAGATAAGTAATAACACTTCACTTTGGAAGAGCAGATCCTCAGATGAATATAAGATGCAGGCAGAGTCAGATCATTGAATCAGTAGCAAAATGATTGAAATTTTGAAATTTGGTTTCATATTGCCTTTTTTTGTCATATTCTAGCCTATGGAGTTTTACAAGGACAGTCATGACACATATATCTGGGTAATGCCTGAATCTAAGAAGAGCAGCAAGAATGTTGTGTGTGATGGAGCATCTTGGGAAGCAGACTGTGGAAAAGGGCCCTATTAACTTTCTCATTAGTCATTTTAAACCACATTGCCCATTAACACTTCAGTGCACTTCACAAAATAGCAATTTAGGCTTTTTACTCAGCTACATTTAGTAGAAAAGTGGGAACAGAATTAAATACAATTTAGAAAACAAATAGTGCAAAAATGTCATGAATATTAATGTAAAATCAGACAAATGTAATGTATTTGAGTTTGTATCATAAAATGTACAATTCATTCTATTGTGGAATTGCCATTTTCAGCCAAGATGAATTGTTTTTAAGAAATGTAAAAGTAGGAAATATTCAGAGAAAAGATAGGTTCAGTTATGAGAAATGTGATATATTTCCAATAAAGATGTAAGGTTTTGATTAATATTTCCCCTTTGGGGGGCAACTTAACTGGACCATAATCAATGAATGAGAATCTTTGGCCAGCCCTAAACAAGAAACAATCACACATATTCAGATGAGATTGTTAGGTTGCTATGGATTTACTGGAAATTCCCATCTGTCATTATTTTTGAGTTTTAACCTTACTTGAAATCAGTAATTAGGATGCATACTCACTATGGATTATATACTTGCTTCAGAACACATCAGAGTTTAATTTATTGAATTATATTTCATTAGTTCAGGTGAGCTGAAATCTGGCATTTTATTTCCTAAAACTGTATTGAGCCATTAATAATATAAATACTTAAATCCAAATCTGGAAACATAGTAAAGTTTGAATTTGTTGCCATAAAACTGAATGAACAATGAAAATAAACTTTAATGTGTTGGAGGTAAAAAATGATCTTTTCTGATGAGTGATGATTTAAACACTATATTTTAGTTTATACAGAAGTAATCACACAGCCTATGTCATTGTCTTCTGAGTTTTTCAACTTTCCACTCCCTTTCTATGATATTTCTTGAGCCTTGGGTATTAGAGGTTGTGTTGTAGATGTAACAGATGGGGGTTAGCTGGATGAAGTGAGTAATAATAATAATATTAATATTAATAATAAAATGACATGAAGTTGGGAGGTGGTTCATTGGGCTGACATGAGAGTAGTTAGCAGGAGAACATAAGGGTAGATATAATCATATTTTATTGTACACACATATGAAATTTTCAAAAATAAGAGAAAAGTTGGGGACAAGCACTCCCTGCAATTTTTCTTTAATAAATGAGACCATGTGATATTCTTAAAGTTGGATTCACAGAACAAAACATTTTTCAGTCAACTGACTATTACTTTCTATTTTAGTTTCAAACAGCTGGAGGACAATTGAAGTAATCAATGAATCAGTTATCTGAATTTAGACAAAGCATTCCTTCAAATGTATTATTTATCTATTTGACCAACTATTCTTTTTTTCATTTGCATATTTATCTTTATATTTTATTTTTCATTATGAATAAAGTCTCATTTTTATCCATATATTCCCTTGTTCATACTCCCTTCCTCCTCCTGCCCCTCCTAGTCACTCTCTTTTCTCCCCATCTTCTTATCTCCTCCCCAGGAATGGCAGGAAGGAGGTTCCAAGGTCCCAAGGTGACTTAGTTCAGCATCCACTCCAGGCAAATCCGCTTTCCTCTTCCCAACATCAAGACTGGGTCAGGTGTTCCTCTGGACAGAATGGGCTCCAAGGTGCCAGTCCAAGGTGCTTCAGATCCCAAGCTGTTCAGTGGTTGTGGTATGCAGATTGGGTATGCTTTGCTTTTTGACTAAAGTCCACTAATGAGTGAGTACATTCCTTGCTTATCTGTCTGGGTTTGTGATACCTCACTCAGGAGGATATTCTACAAATCCAATCATTTGCCTGCAAATTTTAGGTTATCATTTTTTCTCACTGCTGAGTAGTACTCCATTGTGTAGATGTACCACAGTATGTTAATCCATTCCTCAGTTGAGTAGCATCTAGGTTGTTTCCAGGTTCTTGCTATTACAAATAATGCTGCTATGAACATAGTTTAGCTAATGCTTTTGGTGTGTGAATGTGCATCTTTAGGGTATATGCCCAATAGTGGTATTATTGGATCCTTGGGGAGATTGATTCCCAGTTCTCTGAGAACCCTCCATACTGCATTCCTAAGTGGCTGAACAAGCTTATACTCCCACCAACTATGGAGGAGTGTTCCCCTTGCTCCACAACCTCTCCAGCATAGGCTGTCATCTGTGTCTTTAATCTTAGTCATTCTGGCAGGTATAAGGTAATATCTCAAAGTTGTTTTGATTTTTATTTGGCTGATGGCTAAAGATGATGAGCACTTTTTCAAGTGCCTTTCAGCCATTTGTAATTCTGCTGCTGCAAATTCCCTTTTGAGTTCTGAACCCCAGTTTTTGATTGGGTTTTTCAAGGTTTGGGGCTCTAGTTTCTTGAGTTCTTTCTATATTTTAGAGATCAGTCCTCTATCACTTGTAGGGTTGGTAAAAATCTTTTCCCATTGTGTAGGCTGTTGTTTTGTCCTATTGACTGTGTCCTCGACCTTACGGAAGCTTCTCAGTTTCAGGAGGTCTCACTTACTGATTATTGTTCTTAGTGTCTGTGCTATAGGTGTTATATTTAGGAAGTGGTTACTTGTACCAAAGTGTTGGAGGGTATTTTCCACTTCCTTTTCTATCAAGTTCAGTGTAGCTGGGTTTATGTTGAGGTCTTTGATCCACTTGGATTTGAGTTTTTTGCAGGGTGATAGACTTGGATTCTAAACAAAAAAGCAAAAAGCAAAGCATGTCCAAGCTGGAAACTACAACCACTGAACAGCTTGGGATCTGAAACGCCTTGTAGCCCATTCCCTCCAGAGGAACACCTGACTCAGTCTTGATGTTTGGGTGAAGAAACGGATCTGCCAGGTGTGGATGCTGAATTAAGCCACAATGTGACCTTGGGACCTCTTGCCCTTGCTTGGGAGAAGAGAGAGTGACTGGAAGGGGCAGGAGGGGGAAGGGAGCTTGAACAAGGATATACACGGATAAAAAATATGGCTTTATTCATAATGAATTAAAAAAAGAAAAAGTATTCTATAGTTTTAATTATAAAGATATTTCAGCTCTTTGTTTTTATGTGTTATATTGCGGTTATTATTATAAGTAGATCATTTTCATGACTTAATTTTACTATATTTTATATGTTCTTTTTTCTTGTTTTTTGAGGCAAAGTTTCTCTTTGTAGCCCCAGTTTGTCCTGGAACTTACAGATCTACCTGCTTCTACCCTCAGAGTCCTGGATGTGGTGATATATTTTATATTTAATAAAATCAGTCTGGAATATTAGAGAGAGGAAACAGACCCCAGTCAAATCTCACTCAGCCAATTTCAGAGGGTAAAAGCTATCTTCTAGATTCTCAGCCTGGCTCTTCTCTCTTCTACAGAATACCACACCCTCTGCCTATACCTCCTTAAACATCTTATTTGCCCAGTTGTTTCACTTCCTGGTTTCAACTCTGCATCAAAGAGTTCCAGAGAAAAGATTAAAGGTGTGAACTACCACTGTGTTGTAGTTAGCCTTGAACTCTCAGAAACAGGAAAGATCTCAGTCTCTGGATTTATGGGATTAAAGGCATAGGTCTTTCTCGTGCTAAGATTAAAGGTGTAAGATACCACTCCTGGCTTGACTGTGGCAGACCTGTTCTCTGCTATTTCAGAATGATTTTATTAAATATAAAATATATCATAGCTGAATTAAAGGTGTGAACCAACACTGCTTGGTTTATATGTTCTTTTGTGTTATGCAAATTTCATGGGTTATTTTATTAATTCTAAAATTTTGCAGCAAAGTCCCTAGAGCTTGAGCTATAGAAAATCTTATCACCAACAATTTTATTTCCAATTTTGTTGCCATTTAATTTTTTTTTGAATATTTTTTGTGGCTAGAACTTCATTAGTGTGTTAAAGTGAAGGAGATCATAACTGTCTTACTTTAGTTGCTTGAGGATAAACTCCCAACTTTTATCTGTTTAGGAGGTCATTTATAATCTGTCATGTATGACTATATATTGATTCACAATCATAACTAATTTGTTGAAAGTCTTTATTCATGAAGGGATATTGAATTTTTCAAATGCTTTTTTCTGCATGCATGTGCTTTCCCTCATTCTGCTATTGTATTATATCAAGCCTTTTATTTTTTGTGTGCTAAATTATCATCACACCTCTAGGATGATGCCATTTGATCTTTTTAGTGCACAATAAAATTTGGAATGCTCATATTTTGTTCTAGCTTCTATTATTTATGTTTGCTGTAAGTATTAGTGTACAATTTCTTTCCTTGTTGGATATTTTGGAAATTCTAGGTGGTACATAACTGCATAATAGCATTATATTTGCATTGTATACTAAAGCAGGGACTCACAGACTAAGATCCAAGAACCCAAATAGAAACAAATATAGTTTTATTTAAGCATGAGTATACATGTTACTTATGGGTGTTTCTAGTAACAGTGATGACAAATAGTTGAATAAACCCAGACACTAGTACCCAGAAAATAGTCTAGGTCCCACAAAATAGACTCTAGGACCCACGAAACTCAAATGTGTACTATCTGGTTCCCTGTGAGGTAATGGCTGCGAACCCCTGTCATAAAAATCATGGGAAATAACAACTGAACGTTATAGTTTGTTATAACAAAGAATGGTTAAGGGATTTCGATGAAAGATGAGATTTATATCAAAATTTAGGCAGTTACGTATGTATCTATATCAGATTCTACTGCTGTTTTTAGTTTAATGAAAATTAAAATAGAGGAATTTAAAACTCATCTTGGGAATAGGCACTTGGATGCATTTTAAACACAGCTGTGGACATTTAACAAAACTGTGCACTGTATCTGTGATTCTGGATGACTGCGTCCCTTGGAGAGAGAGTGGTACCTGTGATTTGATTCTTTAGATGTGTAGAAAACTCGGATGGCATGCCCAAAAGTGCAGTTTCAGGTAGTTTTACCTCAGTATATTCTCTCTCTCCCCCCCCTCTCTCTCTCTCTCTCTCACACACACACACACACACACACACACACACACACACACACACAATGTGTATGAAAACCACCATTCTCTTAAAAAGAACTTACATTAAAATGGCTCCAGTTTTCAGGAAAGTAAAAAATGCAAAAGTTGACTAAGGTCAGGGAAACTGTATTTGCCCCTACTGAGGAAATCTAAACAGCATGTAAATGTGCATTACACAGTGAGCTAGAAGGTAAGTGCTTTTCATGGTGAGAATGGCTAAGTACTTTGCCCTTTACAAAAGAAATCCAGAAAACGTTGTCCTTTGAAGATGTCCTCCATCCTGCCCTGTATTTGAGGATGTGTAGAGATGGTACCAAGAGTGGTAAAGCAATAAATCATAAAGCTCCAGAGTTGCCTGTGTGTCACAACCCTTACATGTTCAGAAAGCGATAACAATATGGGGTATATCAATTTCCCTGCATGCATTAAAAACCAAAGAAACACAGAAAATACTGACTAGGAATAAAAATGTCTTTGCTTCTATTTCATCCTCCTTACTTTGAAATGTTTGCTGTCCCCCTGTTAATTGGAGAGCTTAATGCATCCAGATACAATCAGCTATCTAAAGAAAGAAAAATATTAGTTCTATATCTCAGTTGGAATCCAAAATAAACACAATCATTTCTCTTGTGCTCTCTTCCTTTTATGTTCAAAGCATTTTAGTTTCTCACTTTTTCCATGTCACCCGTCTTTTCATGCATTTAAAACGAACTCTCCTCTACATGATTCTCTTTTAGGTTTTAAAATGCTAGCATAAATGAAAAAAGTATAAAAGGCTGTTAGGAAAAAAATCTCTGTCCTTTAAAAAGTTCAATGAACACACAATTTAATGTATTGATGAGTAAGAGGAGAAATTGTCTAGCCACTGTAAAAATAAGGGTATAAAGTTTCTGCTCCTGTTTGTTAGTAAATGAGGAACTTGGGACAACTTGGAGATGTAATTTGGGTGCTGGTCAGAATCAAAGAATGTTAACTAGCATAAGTATGAAATTTTCATGCACAATCTCGCTTATAAGTATGTGTAACAAGTTGCTTTTCTCGCCCCAGTTTTGGGTACTGTTTCATTATAGTATTTAGTTGGCCCCTGAAAACTAATAAACAAATGAACAACAAATGTTTTTCACTATTGTGAAATATTTAACTTCAGGGCCATTTTTGCAGAAGAGTTAGTACATTTCCATAAACATTCTTTGCAGTGTTCAGGGTTGTGCTTGTTTTGTGCCCAGGCACTGCCACAGGAGAACTATTCTTGTTCATTTGTCCACAGAAATCACTGCTATGAAGTTCCCTTCACCTTTCCAGAGTTATCATGTGAGGCTTAGCAGAAAATAGAGCCTTGTGCCATTTGAATTTATCATAGTGGCTCCTCTATTTCTTTAAAACCTTTCTCCAGATAACTCCCCAATCTCTACTAGCCTATTCTAACTCCCGCTTCTGGACTCCTTCTGCTGTCTTGTGCTCTGTTTTCAGCTTCTGTCACTTTTAGCATCTCTACTCAGTTCATGTTGCCCCCCCCATATCACTTCTCTGACAATAAAGGACATTGAATTAGGAGCCTACTTGTATGTTTTTGTGTACAAGTCACACTAGAATGATCTTTGTGAAAACATTTAATATTTATATTCTATCACTGGTAAAATGAAGATATAGTAGTAGTGTTGTTCTCAGAATTATGATAGTTACACAAGTGAATACAATAAATGACCTGGAAAAAAAATAAATGACCTGATTTGTCTGTTCTTACAAACTGAATTGTATAGTGGGATTATGTTGATACATTGTAAATAATTATCCCATCTACTAGTTTAATAAAAGTGCTGATTGGCCCAAGGCAGATAGGAAGTGTGGATGAAGCTACCAGGCTAATAAAACTCTGGGAACAGGAATAACAGAGAAAGCCCGGCGAGTCTCCAGCAGAATCAGAGGAAAGAAGGTGAAATGCTGCTCTAGGAAAATGTTCCAAACTACATGGCTGAACAGGATAAAAATCATGGGTTAGTTTGAGGGTATAGAGTTAGCAAGCTATATGGCTGGGCCCTAGGCTGATCAGTATAAAATTAATGAAAGCATTTGTATGTCTCTGTGGGACTGTGGGACTGTGGGACTGCAGGACTGCAAGTCTGCAGGCCAGAACCTCAGGGCTAGGACAGAAAGTCTGGGCCAGAAACCACATACAATAGAGATGATATTAACTTAGCCTAATATAGCCTTCTATATGATACTTAAAAAGTATTGTAAATGCTAAAATACTATTTTCACCTAATAATTTATCAGTTTATGAATGTTGAAGATATCAAATGATAGCAGGAAAGTTTAGTGTGGGATAATGCTCTTGCACACTGTAAAGATTTGTTACTTTTATTGGTTTCATAAAATGCTGACCAGCCATTACAGGAAGGAAGAAGAGGTGGGGTGGGGAAATTCTAGGAAGAGGAAAAGCCAGTCATCACATGCCAACCAGATGCTGAGAAAGCAAGATGAGAATGCTGGACTGAGCAAAGTTACCAAGACACATGGCTTAACAAAAGTTAGAAGTATGGGTTAACTCAAGGGTAAGAGCTAGTTAGTAATGTGTTTGAGCTACCGGCCCAGGAGTTACTACAAAATTAAACCACTGAGGCAATTTTTTGAGAATTGGCTGCTGGGTATTTGAGAGTTTCTTGTGGGACATAAATTATGACCAGAGTTTAGTACTTCTGGAAGAGGTACAATTGGTATAATCTTCATTTTATGTACAATACAAAACCTACTTCAATAAGGCTAGGTCTTTGTGAATAGATAAGTATCATTGTGAGTGATCACAGTAATAGTATGAATATCCATTGAGGGCCTTCTTAAACAGCATGGGAACATCTAGGTCACATACCATACACAGGCCATGAAGAGCCTGATACATGCTTACCTCTTCTGCCAGTTTCCTGCCATTTATGTTGAAGCAGACACTAAGAACAAAGGGAAGATTCTCTTAGGAATCTAAAGATTCTGCTACGAGTATTGTCACCATTCTCTTGGTCCTCATTTTTACTTGGCTATTTCTGTAGACCCATCTCTCCATCAGAGGAAGAGAGGTAGAGAAGGCCCTGGCAATTCCTTTGTGGTCTTATTCCATTTCCCTACTGTATTCTTCGGAATGGCTTTACTTTAGATTGAGAAAGTTGGGTGAGAGCCAAGCTACTACATTCTGTTGTGGGTGGCATCTGCCTGCTTTGTTACTGGGCAATTGGTGAAGAATAACTAACTGGGACCTAGAAATAAAAACTGTGGTTTTAACGTATGGCCAGCTTTCTTCATCTGACAATATGCAAAAGACCAATAGACAGCAAACCTCCTGTCTATTGTTGTTATAAAACATTTTATAAATAACTCTTCAGCCCCTGGACCCTAGTATAGTTTCACAGTCATGCTGATAAAGTACAGGTTTGGTTAGCTGGGCTCCTGAAGCCCTGTGCATACAAGTATTTCATATCATTTTTTTCTTTTAAACCATTATTTCCAAGTTAGGGCCACTACTATAATGAAACACAAAGACCAAAAGCAACTTGGGGAGAAAAGGGTTTATTTGTCTTACACGTCTACATCAGTGTTCATCATCCAAGGAAGTCAAGACAGGAACTCAAACATGACAGGAACCTGAAGGTGGAGATTGATGAGAAGCTATGGAGAAGTGTTTCTTACTGTCTTGCTCTTAACAGCTTGCTCAGAACCTAGGACTACTAACCCAAGGGTAGCACCATCCACAATGACCTGGGCCTTTCCACTTCAATATTTCTAAAAATGCTCTCTAGGCATGCTTACACTCTGACCTTAAGAATGCATTTTTTTAAATTCAGGTTTCTTCCTGTCAGGTAAAGAGAACTTGTGTCAAGTTGACATAAAACTAGATAGCACAGTACTGAAATGTTTTCAAAGACTATTTGGTCAAAATACATAAAAATAATAAATAAACAAACAAATAAATATCACTTGCTTGGGCTGAAGAGATGAATCAGTGCTTAAAAGCAAAAATTACTCTTGCAGAGATCTTGAGGTTCAATTTAAAGCACCCTTATTCAATGGTTCACAACCTTATTTGCTTATTAATTTTTTCTTTTAAAAGTTTTTTCTCCATACTCACCGCTGTTCTCCTTCCTTCCTTCTTCCCAGTCCTCCCTCAGCTTCCCCCACTGCATCCACTATCTACTCCTCAGAAAGGGTAAGGACACCCATGGTGTGTCAATGCAGTCTAGCATATCCAGCTGAGGCAGGACCAAGCTCCTACCTCCAGTATCAAAGCTGACTATGGTGTTTCTCTGTAGGGAATGGGCTCCAGAAATCCAGTTCATACTCTAAGAATAAATTGTGGTTCCACTGCCAGAGTCCCCACAAACTGCCCCACGCGATTTGACTGTTTGTTATCCATAATCAGAGGACCTTATGTAGGTCCACAGCTGTCAACTCAGAGTCAGTGAGCTCCCAGTCACGAAAGGTCTGGGATTTCCTCAGTGGGTTTCTTCATATGATCTTGACCACTTTGCTTCTATAATCTCTCTTCCCTCTCTTCAGCTGGGCTGGACGCTGGACCCAGTGTTTAACTATGGATCTCTACATCTACTTCCATCAGTTGCTGGTTAAAGGTTCTATATTGACAATTCAGGTGATCATCCATTTGATTATAGGGGAAGTCCAGTTTATCCACCCTCTCCACTATTGCTTGGAGTCTTAGCTGGGATCATGTTTGTGGGTTTTTGGGTATTTCTGTAGCACCAGATTTCTCCCTAACTTCACAATGGCTCCCTCCATCAATATATCTCTTTTGTTGTTCTCTCCCTGTCCCTCCCCCAACTCAACTATCTGAAAAATGAGTTAAAAAATGTGGTACACAATGGAGTACTACTCAGCAGTGAAAAAAAGTGACGTCCTAAAATTTGCAGTAAATGGATGAAACTAGAACAAACCATTCAGAGTGAGGTAGCACAAGCCCAGAAAGATAAACATGCTATGTACTCATTCATAGATGGATTTTAGATGTAAAGCAAAGGATAACCAGCTTATAATTCTTGAGCAGCTAGGAAACAAGGAGGAATTTAGGAGAGACATCTGGGATTGGAGAGATGGCTCAGAGGTTAAGGCTGCTTGCTCTTCCAGAGGTCCTGAGTTCAAATCCCAGTACCCACATGGGTGGCTCACAACCATCTAAAATGAAATCTGTTGCCCTCTTCTGGCCCTTAGGTACACAATGCAGGCAGAGCACTTGTATACATAATAAATAAATCTTTAACAAAAAAAGCCAGAGGAACTGATATCCTCTTCTGGCCTCTGAAGGCTCATATGCTTTTGTGTGCATAACCACACATGTAACTTAAGATTTTTTTTACATCCACTTTTAAATAATAATTATTTGAAAATGCATCTTCTCTAATCTGCTTAGTTTGTAATGATGAAGATTGGTCCTATAGCCTTGTCTTGTCTGTTTGTCAAGTGTTCTATTACTGAATCACATTCCCAACTCATATATATCCTTTTTTAAATGCTATCATCAAAGTTTCCACATTTAATCAGAAGTATGCATTGAAATAGTCCCATTTCTTGAAGACATGGTTAGTAAATAATTGTGATTTAGCTTTCTTTCATTCACTTTTAAATACGTTAAAAATAAATTCTTCCTGGCCTTCTTCCCATCAGTGTTACCCCCAAATAATACAAAACAATTTTCTTCTGATTAAAACATGAAATGAAATGAAAGTTAATGTGAAAATGGCAAAAAAGTGATGAATTCTCCAAGTGGAATATTTAATTTACATATAAAGTAAAGCATGTATGTATATATGCATGTTGTTGTAGCTGGGCTGTTCAATCCATCATCAGTTCCAGGAGGATAATTCCATGTAGCTCCATTTATTACTTAATGTTGCTGTGTCGTATTTTTCCCCTTTTTTACCCTTTGAGATTCATTGTACATCTGGTAGAGTACTTAACATTCTCCTCCTGCAAGGGAGAGCAGAAACTTATTTTTCCTCTTTTACTGTTGATAATAGAATATGACTTTTTACTTTGAAAAAATATGATAGAACACCATAGTGAGGACATGCGATTTACTATGTTGAGTTGTTTAGTGGATTTAGCTTCCAGATGAGGAGGAAAATAAAAGACAGAAATGAACAGTTTGGACCAGATAGGTAAGATTATAAACCAAATGATAGAAATAACTCCTGAAAATGTGAAATAAAGTAAAGAATAAATTTAGATTTTATCTGTAGGGATCAGCTATGTGTAGAACAGTGAGACACTTAGCAGAAGAATCCTATTGCATTCTAATCAACACACTGCACAAGGAGCCTTCTACACAGTCTTTTCTCTGAGTGGGTACCCAGGGCATTCCTACTCTTATCCCAGCAGGTCTGGAGGGAAAGTCAGCTCTATGCTTATGTGAGCATCTTTGGCCAGAGGTAAAAAAAAAATCTATTTTTAAAATAAGTTTCCAAAAGCAAACTTATAAATCTCAGATTCTAACCAATAATGAAATTCTGCCTAATCTTTTCTTTTTAAAAACACAACATCTGGGGCTGGAGAGATGGCTCAGTGGTTAAGAGATTCCCAACATCCACATAGCAGCTAACAACTGTCTGTAATTCCAAGATCTGACACCGTTCCATAGTTACACATGCAGGCAAAACACCAATTCACATAAAATAAAAATAAATATTTTAAAAAAACACAATATTTTTTTGGAAAACTTTAAAAAATGTGTAAATATGACTATTTTGGGATAGTTGAGACATTAAAACTTCTTTTGTTTTTCAGCCAAATAACACTTTATCAACAATAGTTGAATATTATATATGAATAGCTATACATGTGTGGTTATTTATATGCATATATGTACTTTTATATGCAGGTTAGCCAGTCATTTTAGAGATGATTCAGCATCTAGAAATTGGACATCTGGTCTTTGCTCTTGATTGCTCAATAGTAAACAGTTACAACTTCATGTCTAGTTTTCAGAACTGACCCAGAATCTAAAAAAAAAAAAACAAACAAGAATATCTTAAGTTTGATCGGGCATCCTTTGAGAATATTCTAGCATGTACCTATCAATTTCTTATTCATAACTGTGCTGTTATTTTGTGTATGTGCAAACAAATAAAGCTTTTCTGAAAATCAGAGGTCAAATACAGCCTCTCGTTAGCCATAGAGGCTAGGCAGTGGTGGCACACACCTTTAATCTTAGCACTTGGGATCTCATGCCTTTTCTCCCAGTCCTTGGGAGGCACACATGCTTTTAATTCCAGCACTAGGAAGGTTGAGACAGGAAGTGATATGGTTGGGTAGAGAAAGGAATATAAGGTGGGAGGAGACAGGAGATCAATTTTTAGGCCTGAGGATTCAGTAGAGGTAAGAAGTATATCCAGTGGCTGGCTCCTTTATCTCTCTGATTTTTAGCATTTACCCTGATATGTAGGTTTTTATTAAAACCAATTCAGATTTGTACTACACATAACTGTTAGTCTATTAATAAGCCAGTCATTTATCCACCCATCTATCCTATCTGTCTACCATCTATTCTCTCTCTCTCTCCCTCCCATTTTCTCCCTTTCTATCCACCGCATTCCTGTTCATCTGTTATCTCTCATTTCTATTCATCAGTGCACTTAGATCTACCCGTGCGTATAGGAAAGACAATACTATGAGTATCTGGTGGTGAGGTGAAAAGATACTTTCTAGTGGGTGCCTTCCTTTGTTCCTTGTCTCCATCTAAACTTCATTCTGAAGAATAAATTTGAGTTGAAAGGACCTCAACAATTATTCTGTGTCCATGAAAACAGATTTAAACACTGCAGTATGTTATCTATATTTTTACAGTAGTACCAGTCCTTGTTTCGAATAGTATATCCAAAATCTACTTCAGCTTCTTTAAAATTAAGAGAAGTCCATCTTATATATTTTATATATCTTTATGACTAAACAGATTTCTATTGTGGATGTGCACCCTGTTTCTATTATAGATTCATGTACTGATCAAAATTTTCTTGCTATAGTGAAATTAGTAGCCGAAAAACAAACATGTCAGTGTCAGGCTGTATTTGTCACTGGGGCTCTATAAGCGAAGACAGATATTATGAAGCCTCAGCACTCTTTCTTCTAAAAATTCCTTTGGCTAGTCATGGTCTCCAGTGTTTCTATTTTTATAATTTTTTTTAGTTTTTTAATAAACTTATTGAGGGTTTTATGGGAAATTATACTGAATATATAAATTTTTGATAATGTAACTATTTACAATATTAATTCTCCCAATCTAGCAATATGGGTGGTCTTTCTATCATCTTTTTCTTTTTAAATTTCTTTCCTTAGTGTCTCAAAATTGTCGTAGTAAAGGTCTTTCACTTCCTTGGTTAGGTTTATTCTTAAATACCCTGTAGAAAGAGATTTCTGGCCCCATCGGGCCAGAGGTCCAGACTTGCCCATGACTGCTTTCCCCCACAAAATGACTCAGATGCTGATATTAATTTCATCCTGCTTGGCCTATGTCTCAGGCATATTGCTAGCTAGCTCTTTCATCTTATTTCAACCCATTTCCATTAATCTGTTCTGCATATGGGTCACCTGTGTTCTTTTACATGTTTCTTCTTTGATGGCTGGCTAGAGTGTCCCTGACTCTGCCCTCCTTCTCCTACCTATGTCCCAATTTCCTCTGCCTACTTCTACGATTCCTGACAAGGGACAAAACAGTTTTTTTATTTAAAGAATGATATTCATAGCATATATAAAGACATTCCCACATCAGTACCCTATCTTTCTATGTACGTATGTATGTATGTATCTGTCTATCTAGCTATCATCTATCTATTTTTATGGACTATTGTTAATGAAATATTTATTACTCAGCAAGGTTAGTTTTGATTTAAAAAAACACACTGCTGAGTTGTGTATGCTGATTTTATATCTTTCAACTCTACTAAAGTGTTTACCAGATACAAGAGAATTCTCTGGGGGATCAGTAAGGTCTTTTAATTACAGTATTATATCACTTTTAAAAAGCAATAATTTCATTTCTCTCTTTTCTTATTGCTGGTGCAAATGCTTCAAGCACTACACTGAATAAAAGTGGGCAGAACACGGACTCTTCTCTCATTCCTCTAAATTCTGGAATGTATTCTTTTCTGTTGAGTGCTCACGGATGAAATTGCCTTTCTTCTGTGTATAGTTATACCTTAATAATTTTCGGAAGTGCTGTCCTGGTTGTCAATGAATCTTCTTAATTTGGGTTTGTACTGAATTGCCTTTATTTCCCCATCATTTTTGAGAGATAGCTTTGCAAAAGAATAAAGGTCTTTATTTCTAGTTGTTGGCTTCCAGGCTTGGAAATACACTGTTCTGTGCTTTCCTGGTTGTTTCTGATGAAGGATATTACCTTGCTATGTGTTTTGTGTCTTGCTGTCATTTTCTTTATGCCCTTTATTATTGTTCCTTAGCTTTGCAGCTTTGATGTGTTGCCTGTAATATGTCGTATAGAGTATCTTTCTTGAACATATTTATTTGTGATTATAAGTGCTTCTTAAATTTGGATACCAATTTCTTCTTCAAAGTTTGAGAAATTTCTGATATAATTTTATTGAATAACCAAACAACATCTTTTGACTTCATCTCATCCTCTTCTTTAAACTTATGGATTTTTAGATTTGATCTCTTTAACTTATCCCAGAGTTAGTCATATTTATTTTTTGTCCCCCAAACAGAAAATATGTTGTTGTCTCAGTTTGTCTTTTATCACTAAAATTAATTTCTCTCTTCAGAATGGAAAATTGATGATTTTTTTCTATTTTATTGTTTTTTCATTTCTAGTATTTCTTTTTTCAGTGTTTTGAATTTCCTTTCTGTGTTTTTTCTTCATAGTTTTGAATATCTTCACATTACTCACCATTTCATTCACTTAGATAATGTTTTTGACTGTATCCTGAACATATTTTCTCTACATATTCATCTGATTATTTGAATATTGTATAAGATATATTTTTAAGTAGGACCTTGATTTCCTTCTCTGGCACTTTGGCTGTGTCATGACTGAGGAGTTGCACATGTGCTTTGATTGGCTGTTTTTTTTTTTCATATTCTTTGTTGAATTTTAAACATACATTGGAATTTTTATTTTTAACTTTCTCTCTCTTTATTTAAATCTTTTGTTTTATCTTATGTGAGTCTTCCAATACACTTGCCTTTACTAAACACTCTATTGCCTTCCTGTGGTTATTTATTGGGGGCAAAGCTGTAGTTCCCTTACTAATTTACCATCAGTTCATGATTTGTCTTGCTGCGGGAGACACTTGTGAAATTCACTCTGTCATTGTAAAGCTCACACACATGATGTTTGGTGTACTGGTTGTAGAAAGCATAATTTCTAGATTTGTTTCAATACTAAGCTGTCATACACACTTGGGAAGCATTCTACCATTGAGATATGGCCCTAATGTCTAGGCTTAGAGCTAAGAATATTAATATTTAATTTGTTAGTGGGTACCTGGATTTGTTTGTGGTTCTTGGGTCTGAAGAGCATTTGCCTGCCAGTGAATAGAGAAGCTGGTGTGAACAGCTTGACAAGTGGCACCGTAGCCTTTGTCCTTTAGTTACATTTGTCTGTACTAATGTACTCACTCAATTGCTTCTAATCCACCACTTTACCTCTAAAGCTACAAAACAGATTAAAATCTATAAGTGTAACACTAAAAATGTCAAACTCCAAGAGGTAAACCTTGATGAAAAAGCTTTATGAAACTGAGTTTGGATCTGGCAATGACTTCTTTGATGTAATGTAACATTATTTCATAGTCTGGGAACTGGCCTAAATGAAAAGGGGAATAGCACCTGTTCCAGAGAAGACATGAACTGATCCTATCTTTGATCCTGCCTGTGTCTGTGACTATTTGCTTCAAATTCCTTCTACTTAGACTACGCTGCAATAATGGACTGTAACCTGGAATTTTGGTGAGCCAAATAAACTTTTCCTCCTCAAGTTGCTTTTATTGGAGTGTTTTATCACAACAATAGAAAATAAAACTAGGACAGAGAGGTAATAATTTAATCCCTTCATTTAGGAAACCAGAGATTTCTAGCCAGGCTGGGCCACAAATAAGGAGAGAGAAAAACAATGGGAATATCATAACATACAAATGACAAAAACAGAAAAGTTGGTCATATCAGCATGCAAATGAGGGAAGCATAAATGTGAGAGCATCTTTACAAAGTGAGTTGTGTGTAGACAGCTTTAAAAGGTACACCAATGAGCATTGGTACCTACACAAAAAAATTTCTAAGAGAAAGGAAGTGTTTTATGCACTTTGAATTAAGTTTTTAAAATGTGATCTGGTGAAAGACATCCCACATCATAAGTTTAATTACACAAATATCAAAATGTCACTTGTGATGTTAAAAGAAAATATTTGTAAAATATAATAATTTTATTCCATTATGAGTAAATTCATCTGTATTATTTTTATTCCAGTTGTTTTTTTTTTTTTATAATTTTACAAGGTATACATTGGTGCCACTCACCTTATTTATAATTAGGAAGGTTAAGGCACTTGCTCAGACAAAGTATATGTCCTTATTAAATTAAGTCTTCATGAGCAGTTTTATCAAATTCATTGCCCTACCTTGGTAAAGGAGTAGTCTGAATCACAAACTTGTCTTTTCACATATATTGTCTCTTTAACCTGAATCTTAAATGACAGTGAGAACCATTTTAAGATGAGAGAGTGGCCTGAGCTCCAGTGTATACCTTAGAATCTGTGCTTCCTGACACTTTTCTTTTTAAATATGTTTTTAATTGAAATAGAATTATACTATCTTCTTTCTTTTTTTTCCTCTCTCTGGCCCCTCCTAGGTATTCTCCTTTGAACTACCTCCCATACCCCCTACTTTCAAGTTGGTAACCTCTGTTTCTTTAATTTATTATCATTACACAATATATATTCTTGATAAGTTATTTAAATTATCAAGCAATTCATATCTCTCTAATACTTTCCATCATTTCTATTGTGATTTTGGATCTTCACAGCTCTTGGCTAAAATAATCAAGGAATGACTTACCATAAAATAGAGTGACTGCTATTATTGATTCTTCTCTGATCTGACCTGGCCTGGGTAAAACAAATAATACTACATGTTATTCTGGGAAAGCAGAGATTTGAATGGCTTTTGTAAACATATAGTGCTGGACTCCTATAACATAATAAAATCACGGTGATTAGTGAAGACCTAGACATTTTTCATCCAATCTCACTACATTCTGAATAACTGTAATATTGGATTTGAGGCACTCCTGGGTGCTTTCATTTATCTGATTATATTATGTAACTATGCGGCAAATTTGTTTGAAAATACTACAAACATATTAAGGAAAGAGACTATGTCTTTTTCTCCCTATAGTTTCATTCCAGATCTAGCTCCACCAAAGTTATTACTGAGTATCCTCACAGCATTAGTTATTCCTGTCTTGAACACCTGCAGCTTCTGTGCTCCCTTCTTGTGTTTGCTCATGCTGTCATTCCTGGCTGGAAAAGCTCTCCATCTTCTATGTCATCTTGTAGATTCACACGTTCTTCAAATCTCATCTGGTGCTCCTCCTCATCTGTCAGTTCCCATCGATTTCTCTGAACTCCCATTGCTCAGACAGTCAGTACCCACAATGTGGAAATTATTTTCTGTAGAAGTGTTTAAACGTCCAACTAAATGGGAAAATTTAGGTTAGTAATTAACTGTAGTTGTTTGAAATTATTGGGACTATTAAACATATTTTAAATGTTAAATTTTAGAGTATAAACAGTCACATATCCACCAAAATCCCATCTTAGTATTTCCTCATATTTAATCTATCACATATACTTTTTGTGATGTTACATCACAAAATTAGTTACATGAATCTGTCCATTTTATCACTAACATTTTGGCATACCTCTCACCAACTATGTTTCTCAACCTTATATACTTTGCATTTCTTATATAAGTCTTTTCTTTTAATTTGCTAACAAGGATAACCATAACAATTAACAATAACTATCACATTTCTAACTCCATCAGAGACCTACGAAGGATATAATATTACCCAAGAAAATAAGAAATGCATAGCAAACAACCTTCAATACCATAGAAACAACAGAGATAGAATTGACTACCTGGACAGTCACCAAGTTTCCTCTGCAACACTGGGGCATCCATCTTCAGCCTACAGGCTTTTCTGTGATACAGAAATTTTGAAGAATTGTCTTTGCAATTGTACTATCTTGTCTTTGCAAAGTTCAGTAGTCACATTTTTCTGTCTCCTCCTTGTCCAATTTGGACAGTATACTGTCAACAATGGTGGCCAAGGTAGTTTCTTTCCCAGTGGCTAACTTTGCCACAATAAATGCAAACTCCATATGGAACGTTTTTTTTTTTTTTTTAAATGTCATTCATACTTTTTTTTTAAGTAGATTGATGCTGCCAGAAGCAAATATATGTTACTGTCATGAAAAGCATTATATTATTAAAATAACTCAAATGATAAAATACATAGGTCTCTAAAGTGTTTGAAGACCATTTTTCTACCCAAAATATATTTCAGTATGACCTTGTAAACATACCTAACATAATTATAGTTTTGAGTGATATAAATGACTATTAACTTGCATTTCTTTTATTTGTTTATTTATTGATTGATTTAAGAGGATTTTTCCCTTTTGCATACCATCCACTAATCCCCCTCCCCTCTCTTCTCCCACTCCCTCTACCTCCCTCTCACTCCCCATCAATACCTCAAAGGAGGTAAGGCCTCTCTTGAGTAGTCAACACAAACTAGCATACTTGCATTTCTTCATTATACCAATTGGTTTATGATAATAACTTTCTAGGACTAGCACTTTACATTATATTTTTTTTCAATATAAATCTTTTATTGTCTCCCAAAACACCACAAATCACTTAAATTCAGGATCTTGTTTTTGGAGCTGGGAAACTCAGGCTTTACTCATCAGGCTGCTGCACTGTTCCCTTTTCTGACACATAGATGCCATCCAAAAACTTTCTGATATCCTTGTTTTTAACTGTTGTGGCTTACTGAATCAGAGCCGCTGAATTTGAAACATTTTTAAATTAGCTGAATATATGCAATACCTTAAACAAGAATAAAAACACATATATAGTATATCAAAAATAACTTTAAATTTTTATTTATATAATAATACCTTAAAAAGAGTAAAGCATATACAGAATATGCTCTAGCAAAAATAATTTTAAATTTATATCAATATATGGAAATTCATACCAATGTAAAATATTTGAGATTAATAGTTGCTTTGTAGTTAAAAGTAAATTCCATAGTCTACTTTTTAACCTATCATTTCTATATTCCCCTTTTTCTTTTCAGAAAAGAAATCCTTGAATTCAACCTCCCTTACTTAATTTCCTCCTTTACCATGATCAGCAACAATTTGCAACCAAACCCCCTAAATGATGGCAAACATCTATATCCCATAAAATGACCCCCCACCTCTTAGGATTGTGTAATCATGTTCTTAAAATTATTCCCTGATATCTACAGGCAATGGCATTCTTAGGGAAACCTGAGAAAATTGATATAATGGTCAAGTTCTGGAAGAGCTAGTTGTATTATTTTTTGTTTAGTCTCTTAGCTGAGAAAGTCTAGAGTTTATTTGAAGTCCTGGCTAGCGTAGTCTATGAAGCTGAAACATGCAAGATAGCAACTTTAAAGATTTTCTAGATATAACATTTTGAGGAAACTGAAACAGAGGCATTTTGAGAAGTTGGATCACCTGGGTTACTTGTTTATATTGGTGTCTGGCCCACTTTTTGAAAACACACAAATTGTTAAAGGTAATACATACACATACACATACATATATTTGTATTAATGTAAATATGGAATATACGATGTATGGAAGTCAAATAAAGACGATATTTCTTACTTTATGTTTGATCAGTCAAAAGGCATCTGTAAAGTTTATAAGTCTGCTTTGAATGTACAACCAAACTATAATATAAATATCTATTTATGTTATATGAAAGGATGACATGTAATAATAATAAGTAAAGAGAACTCTGTAGCCCACAAGATTTATTATGTCTCATCTTAAAATTCTACCTTAGTAAGAAGATCTACATTTTCATATTCTCTTTAGAAACTATAGACTATAATAGTACCGGTGACATAGCTAATTAGTGTCTCCTGAGTACAGTGAATAGGAAAAAATATGAATACAGAGAAATAATATTTGTTCAAATGCCCTTAACTCTTATTCAGGTCCTCTTGTTTCCCCATTTCCTATTACACTTATCTATTCTGACCTCTGGACTATAAGCTATATTCAGACTTGACTTTGTAGGTACTTCTGCAAGGCATGAAGTCATTCACTCCACCTCTGGAAACACCAACTCATTTCTCATGCTGCTCTCTGCTTGGGGTTAGGAGATAATTATAAGGAAGGAGAAAATTGACCACAAGCTGTGAGTGATTGAGAACATCACTTAATGTCTTAAATCTCCTGAGGATATTTACATATTATAAGGGTGGTAAATGATGACAGTGTGACTGAGCAATGTAAATAATTTTAGGCAGTTTATGTGAAAAAGACCTAGGGATTTAGTTGATTATAAACACAATTTAAATGATCTAACAATTGATAAAGAGAATTATTTCTTCTCTATATGTATTTCAACCTCATTGTTTGTGTACCTTTAAGTCACTAAGCTACTACAAAGTATCACTTTGTCTGTGACATTAGTATGTGGAAAACAATTGTGATAGTAAAGATCTCAAAAGTTATGTCAAAAGCAGAACGAGTTAAGAGCTGAGAATGTTTGTTTTATGAAAGGGAAGTGTGGTGGATTGAAAGAAAATAGCCCCCAAAGAAAGTGGTACGATCAGGAGGTGTAACATTGATGGAGGAAGTGTGTCACTGTGAGGGTGGGCTTTGAAGTCTCCTTTGCTCAAGTGACACTCAAACCACTTCCTGTTGCATATGGGTCAAGATGTAAGACTCTCATATTCTTCTACAGCACCATGCCTGCCTGCACACTACCATGTTGCATCATGATGGTAATGGAATCTGAAAATTTAGGCTACAACAATTAAATGTTTTTCTTTTATAAGAGTTGCTGTGGTCATAGTGTCTCTTCACAGCAATAGAAACACAAACAAAGACAGGAAAACTCAGGGTAGATAAACTTGCTTCATAGATTTGAAAAATATATTTTTAAAACTATTAGTGTGAACATTTGTTATATACTAATAACATTGTTAATAATGATCAAATAAAATAATAAATGATAAAATAGTTATTGTTAATCAAAATAAAATAATGATTAAAATAAAAAGTAGTTTTAGCTAAATGTTTAGAACCCATGATTAAGAATATGTTGATTAGTCTTAAATAAAAGCAGGGAAACAATGAATTTACAAATTTATGCTTTACTTCTTTTTCATGAATGACCAGGTAAAGGACTAATTTATATAAAATTAAAAAAATACAGTTACTAATTCAGACAGTCCCTATGGATATAGATAATACTCTCATAGTAGTGGAATTTCTATTTGTACTGTAATAATTAGAATACGTTCCTCTGTACCTTGCAAATCAGAGTAGAAATTTCTCACCAAATTTTGTAAGTCATTTTACACACGTTAATCAAAATCAATAATTTCATTTACAATTACCAGAGAAATATTCATGATTGTTTTCATGGAAAGAAGTGCTCCAGGTTAGGTGTACAAAAAGAAATTCAAATAATCTGGACATTTTGTTTCCTTTTTATGGGAAAGGCAAAAGAGATTTATGAGCCTGGGAAGTATAAAAGCATCCAGTGACTCCTTTATATGTAATGGGTCACAGAGTTGGGCAAAATGACAATACCAGCATGCCATTCATAAAAACTTATATCATAGAATGGGCAAAAAAAGAGTATCAAATCTCACTGTGATCATGGCTTTTCTATATCTGTTTTGAGTGTCATGGCTTCAACTATGATAGTTAATTTTCTGACTGCATCAAAAGATCACCTAAAAGACATACTTCTGCACATGCCTATTCACTTCATTCCCAGAGAGATTAACTTAGCAAGAAAAAGCCATTGTGACTAGGGGTATGGCCATCCTGTGGACTGTAGTCTTCTTGAACTAAAGGAAAAGGAAAGAAAAAAGGCCAATCAACATCATTGATAAATGATAGTTTCCAGACTGATGATGAAATGTGACCAGCTGAGCAGCTAACTCATGTTCTTGCCATCATTTCTTTCCTGCTGTGATGGAGTTTAATCCTTTCCCATAGATGTCCTTTGTCAAACATTTTGTCACAATTGAATAATAATATAATGTGTCCCCAAGCTAGTGACATTTTCTCCATCCACAAATGAAGACAGTGGATTTCCTTATTGTTAATGTAACTTTTAGGTCTTACACTGAAACATTTTAGAAAAAGAGTGAACTTACACTTTGAGGGCACATAAATATTTAGATTACTAAAGTAAATATTTTAAAAGTACATCTCTTCTCTCAGTGTGTTAACAAAATCATAACATATAATAAAATTACCTTTCCTCTGACTATCAAATCTTGCAATAAAAACCATTTAAACAGGAACTCAAAGGTTTGAGCAACCTCTATATAATGCTTTAAAGTAAGCATTATCTCAAGGAATTACCACATATTTTCACAGATCATAATTCTCAGTTCTATTCTTGTGTATTGAATAACAATTCTATTCTATCAAAGTCAGTAATTTCAGAGACAATGCACAGCTGAAAGAATATGGTAACCGTTGCATTTAGTTTAAAACCCTTTCTATAACTAGCTGGAAGAGAAAGTGTTGCATTTCCTGCCTTTCTGCCTTTCTGGAGTTTAGAAACTATGTCTATGATAGAATACTTTTGACCAATGCCATTTTCAACGAATGAAAAATATCCTTTCTAAGTGCTTTTTTATAATGCCTAACAATTACAGTCTGATGAGCTTTAAGCAACAGAATGTAATGTAATTTTTCATATTAATATATAAGCATTTTTGAATTGCAGTCAGTGTAGAGGTATATAATATTTCATAAGCATCATCAATACATACCCACACATTAAGCTTATCATACCTACACATTTGCAGCTTAAGTGAGAATGTGTCCTCTAATTTCCAGAATTGCTAAATGACATTCTGATTCCATTTTCCTTTCTATATGCAATCACAGTTATTAAGTGACTTTTCTTTTTCATATTATAATTGCATTTCTTTCTTTCCCCCCCTTCAAATCCTCCCATTTACCCTTCCATGCTTTCCTTCAAATTTATGGCTCTTCATTAGCTATTATTGTATATATGTGTGTGCATGTGTTTTTTTTGTGTGTGTATGTGTGTCAGCGTGCGCACACACATGCCCAATCTGTATTGTACAGATTATTTGTATGTTATTAGCACCAACAGCTGAGGTGCTCCTCTCTGAGAAAGATTACTTCTTCAGCTGCTGGCTTTCCCCAGTTGCCTTTAGCTCTTTGTATGTAGTTGAGGCCTCATGGGCTTTTCTTTGTCCACTTGGGCATGTCCATTGCTGTTGACTTTGTTTAGTTCATGTTTAGCCAGTTGTGTTGGTGAGACTTTAGGTGTAGCTTCTGACAGAACACACTGTCTCTCTGCAAACTCCCTGATCCTCTGGCTCCTAAAGCTTTATATACCCTCTTCTGCAATGTTCCTTTAGATGTGTGAGTAGTTTTGTTTTTTTCATTTTACTTTTCGAGAATTCTATAATAAGAATAATGACACTTGTATAAAGCAAAATGCAAAACAGAAAAGAATAGATTTGTAATATTCTCATTTTTGTAATAGCTAATTTAAAAATTAGATCTCACTAATTTCATATACCATATTTTAGACTTTAAATGTTGCCTATTTCTTAAACATATCAAGTAAGCTACAAAATAATTTTCTATTGTCTATATTATATATAGCACACACCATACTGTGTAGTAATTAGATGCTCTGTTCCTATTTCCTGACTGACTTGAAAATGTCTGTCATTTCCCTACTTCCTCAGACTTCAGTCATTTGCTATCCTCATTAAATGAGTATATTAATATCTCATTGGATGCATATTATGAATAACTAATTAAAACAGGTAAGGAACTTGGAAATGTGCTTGAAAAACAGCTTAATTAATCATGGCTACTGTACTGTTTTATATAGTAATGCCAAAAAGCCAAATTTGACACTTAAGAACAAGATAGACTCAATGGCATCTCTACCTGCTGAGGGCCACCTCCCTGTAAGTACCAATTCCTCTCTTGCAGCAAAACTTTTGGAAATTTTTTAAGGTCTGATTAATCTTCTAGTATTTTATATGAACATTATATCATTTGTAATAAGCTTTGTGCTGGGTATGGACCTGCAGATTTTGCTGGTGACTCCAGTGATAATAGCTATTCTGGTGTTACACACACTGGAATGGGCATTCCCATGTTGAGTCTGGAGTCATGTATGATTTTATAAATTACCCTCCAGCTATCCTGCATATAGCCCAAATTAAAGAATTGTTTCATGAAGCTAGACTTGAACGAAATCATATCTTTCATTTTACTGTTTTTTTGATAAATACAAAATAAAGAAGAAAAAAAAAGAAATCATATCTTTGCCCTGTAATCGCTGATCTTTCTAGAAAAGCAGATATTTGTATATCTCCAGGAAAAGTCACATGAAAAAATACATGACATTGATAAATTACTTCTTCTCCCTATGCTTCAGTTTCTCCTTCACATAAATGGATATAAAAAGTAACTATATCTTTAAAATATTATGAACAAGATTGTGGGTAAAAATCTTATCAAGGTATTTGTCATACAGGCATAAAAATTTACTGCCATTATATAGCCTTTAAAGAATTTAGTGAAATGAGTGACATTATTATTATGGATATGAAGGTTCAGTATATTTTTATAAATAACATTCCATGTTTCTCACTGAACTAAAATAATTACCACACTTACAGCCCCCTTAATGAGATGCAGTGAAAAGAGGTAAATAGATTTCTTGTCATTGGGTAGAAGAGAATCAGACATATAAGTATAGCAAACGATACTATTACTCCTATATGTTTAAGGGATACTGGATGCTTTTCCAAGCATTTTCATATAGATCCTGTATTGGTCAGGGTTCTCTAAAGCAGTGGTTCTCAACCTTCCTAATGCTTCAACTCTCGATGTTGTGGTGAACTCCAACCATAAATATATTTTTGTTTTCTAAGGGAAACTCTCACCAATCTACAAGGATTATCCTCAGCTAAGACTTCTAGCAAAAGTAGATAGGTAGCCTGAACTTGCCATCTCCTATAATCAAATTGGTAACTACCCCAATTATTATTAGAGAGCCTTCATTCAGTAACTGAAGGAATCAGAGAGATCCACAGCAAAGCCCTGGGCCAAGCCTGGGGAAACCTGTGAGGAGATGGAGGAAGAGTTGTATCAGCCAGGAGGGATCAGGCTCATCAAAGGGGAACCCATAGATTCAATTGGCCTGCTTATGGGAGTTCACAGACTATGGACCAAAGGCTAGCAAACCTGTATGGGACAGGCCTGGGCCCCCTGCTTATGACAGTTGTGTGGCTTGGTCTATTTGTGTGACTCCTGGCAGTGGGATCACGGTCTGTCCCTAACACTTTGGCAGGCTTTATGGAACCTTCTTAGGCCAATATACATTTAAGCCTTCATCGGCCATACCTACTGGTTCAGTTATGAGCCTCATCAGATATACTCTATAGGATCCTTTCCAGAGTCCCCAGGGCATGTGAATGAGTAGCAAGGCATAGTCTTCTTGATTCAGTTCCAAGAATGTAAATATTTGACCTTAACCTCCCTTCAGTGTCAGCTGAAGCCTCTATTCATTGGATTTGTCATTCACTTCTATATCTCCTCAGTTCTTGCTCATTGTTTCCAGATGTCTTCCTTTCTTTCGTTAGATTTATTTTTAAATTTTTAAAAAGCATTATTTATTTATTATGTACATAGTGTTCTGCCTGTATGTATGCCTGCATATCAGAACAAAGCACCAGATCTCATTATAGATGGTTGTGAACTACCATGTGGTTGCTGGGAATTGAACTTAGAATCTCTATAAGAGCAGTCAGTGCTCTAAAATTCTGAGCCATTTTTGCAGCCCTCCAAGTGTCTTTCTTGAGAACATTTTTCTTAACATATTTTTATTGTTTCAGAATTTTATGTATGCATAATAAGCTTTGATCAAATTCGTTCATATTCCCTAGTCTCCTATTCTTTTCCTGTTTTCTCCACCATTATCCTGGCCCTCCTCAGAAATGACTCTTAGTGCTATCTGCTTCTGCATGAATGTAGAACCATCTACCTAGCAAGAACAATCTCTCAGGGGCCATATTGCTGAAATAAAGTAACTCTCTCTATCTCCACAGTTATCAATTGCCATTAGGTCTTCATTTAAAAGTGCAACTTTGTGATTCACTCCTCTATCCATGCTAGCATTTTTCTGGCTTTATCTTTTGCATTCAGCCATAGCCACTGAGTTCATGAATGTACCAGCCCTATCATGACTGGGAAGCACTGTTTCTGTGTTTCTCTGACTTTTATAATTGTCATCCCATCTTCCATGATAATTACTGAAACTTGGGAGAAAGAGTGTGTTATATAAAGACACCCTTTGAGAATGAACACTTCATGATCACAAGAAATAAAATTCCTGCATGCAAATCTCCATAGCATAGTCTATTTATGAGAATTTGAGATTTTAATCTTGGTTCATACTCTCTGTCTCTGTGTTGTGTGTTTTCCTTCCTTCCTACCTTTTTTCCTTCCTTCCTTCCTTCCTTCCTGTCTATCTGTCATCTGTCTGTCTCTCTCTCTAATTTGAGAACAAAACCAAGCACCTTTCACGTTCTTATCAGGTGTTCTACTACTGAGTTACATCCTGAGCCCCTTGAATCCATTAATTAGAATGTAAGAGGTTTTATGCCTCCTTATAATAAATTTTTCTGCTGATGTAGTAAGCCAGATCAAGCCAAATTGAAGAAATATAACAACAGGTATATTTGAACAATGCAACTCCTGGGAGCAGGCCCTCTGGTCCTAGAAATCAGGACCCCCAAATAAAAGCAGGGAGATTTTATGGGTTGTGAGAGAGTGGTGATGGCTTGTCTGCCACAATTTGGGTTTGTGCCCAAATATGCTGAGTGATTTAGGCAGGAAACTGGAGAGATGAAAACTTCAGGAGAGGAACCTGCAGTAGCCACCAAGAACACTGAACTGCCAAAATGCCTTTGTTTCAGAAACTCTCTGAGAGAGCAGGTGGAGAAAGAGAGAGAGGGAGGGAGGAAGAGAGAGAGAGACAGAGACAGAGAGACAGAGACAGACAGAGTCAGACAGAGAGACAGAGAGACACAGAGAGAGAGAGAGAGAGAAATATCAGGGCAAGCTGAAGGTTCCAACATAACAGAATTCTTCTTATAAACTGTCTCTCCAGTATCAGGGCTAGTTGCATATATATCCAAGTATCGGAATTGTCTGTGAGAGATTTCTGTCTACAGTGATGCTAAAACTTCACTTTCTCTTACTCAGAGCTTATGTCAAGCTGGGACTGTGTCTCTGTTGGATTTTCTGAAGCTTATCTGCCAAAGGAATCAGATAGTTGGAATCCCCTTCACCCTAATCTTTACTACTGTGGCCTGGTGGAAGAGATGAGCCGTCATGCTTACCATAGCACACATGGATGGTTCTTTACTATTTTATTCCTTTGCTGGGGGAGAAATCGAGTTCCTCCTAGTCCATTGTGATGACAGGAAAGTTTCACATTATGAATTGTGAGAGTTTAATCAGTTCTTATTCATATCATAAGGTATAACTGGATACTTGAGAATGTCATCACAAGGCCAGTAATTTCTATTTTACAGTAATTGCTGCAGCGCTTTGTCCTGGAGCCTTCTATGTTTTTAGTCTTTGTAACCTAAATCAGCTATTATAAAATTAACAGGAAGAGGGACTGGGACACAATTCTCCATTAAATACCATAAAGCTGAAATTTACTGGTGTGTGATAGCATTATAATAAATTGTCTGAAGAAGTATTAAAAGTCTTTGTCCAGTATTTATTGAGTTCAAACACATTGGCTGAGCACCAGTACCTGTCATGGGACCAAGTTTCAATTAAAAATTTTAGTAAATCTTTTGAAAGTCTTAAAATCTCTCATAACTGAATTCTGTTATATAGAAAAGAGTGCAAAGATGTTAAACTGTAAAAGAATTTATCTCAGCCTCTGCTGCTCTTTATTCAGTGCTTCGATAGAGTCATGTGAAATTTGTCAAGGAGTTGACAGAGCTTTTTTTAGCTTTATTTTCAAAGTTTGGTGGGGGATCTTTTTTAACTCTTACAAGTAAGGTAGTCCAAATTTTGAGGATACTCACAACTGTTTTTTAAGAATTTAACTAAGAATAGTCTGTTGCCAAAGATTTAGCTCAGTGCTGACACAGTCCTTTAATATTTTTCACAGTAAAATATAGTTCTTGGTAGTGTCCTTAAAGAAGCAATCAAATGCCCAGTAATAATAAGACATCCTATTAATGAAGAGATTTGGGGCCATAAAAAGCAGGGTTGAAAATACATGAAACATTGGCCTACGTAGCTCAAGCATTATTCTGTCATTTAATGAACAAATACTTTCTTGAAACTTCCTCATAAATCTTAATTTTCAGTTTTTTATGCCCATTAACTATAAGTGTTCTTTATGGCAATGCATTCTCTGATCCCACAAGTTATTACTTTTCTATCCAGATTCTTATATGTTCAATTTGCTCATTTTTTATTTGTGTCCAATTGCATTATTATGTATAATTCAAAATCTTGTTTAAAACCTGATTAAATATACACAGCTTAGAACTATACATAGAAGAGGTTGTTAAAAATGAAGGTCTGTTTTGTATGCTCTTATCCTATAAAAACTATCAAACTTCATCAATAATTGTTTGTCCAATTGTTTGTTTTTGGTTTTGAGGCAGGATCTTACCAAGGCAGCCAAAAATGACCTCAGATTTGTGACAGTTGTCCTGCTTCAGCTCCCCCGAGTACTGTGATTACAAATGAGAACTATCATACCCAGCGGATAGTAATTTCTCGAAGTTACAGAAATCTCTCAATCACAATTATGAAGAGTGTTTAAAACTTTCCACAGCACTTATTGCTAATGTTTAATTTTTTATTACCTTCTGTTTTTATTTATCACAGTCCTTTGCACCAGAGGAAAAAATGTTAGCTGCTGATTTGGTGAGAAACTTAACATCTCTCAGTTTGAACTTCATGATCTCCAAATTCATCAGTGCATG
This sequence comes from Sigmodon hispidus, assembly GCA_004025045.1. Lineage (NCBI taxonomy): Eukaryota > Metazoa > Chordata > Mammalia > Rodentia > Cricetidae > Sigmodon > Sigmodon hispidus. The sequence goes on from PVIH01010848.1 coordinate 55,742, forward strand.
GTGTTACTTGCATCTTTTCCTCTTGGCTGACCCTTATGCAATTTTAATAGTTCTTCAACATAAAATTTATTTCACACTTATTTTTATAGATGTGCTTGACAATTGTTCACTTCCTTTTTTCTTGAAAACTGAAGGTCAATCACCTGTCTACTTTGTGCTCTAATATTAATAAATCAGAAGATGAAACACCATAGATGTGAGCTATTGATGTTGCAACTTCATCAGTAGACATTGTTTTTCTACAATTTAGTTTTATTTACAATTAAAAGAAGCAAATGTGAAATAATGCCATCAAGCTATCATTTGAATATGTTTTAGACATCAAAAGCTAAACTGTCTAGTAGTGTCCACTGTCATATTATTCAATACAATACTATGTAGAGTAATGCTAGCATGAAGAATGTTTTTGATTAGAAAGAGTTATTTTATTTCTACATTATGAAATATGAAGTTGATATTTAATATTCTTGTTTATCATGATATATGCATATCTTGAAGACAATGTTATAAAGCAGCAGAAGGCTCTGTCCATCCACTGTGAACAATTCTAACAATTACTAACATTTCAATCTATAGATAGCTTTTAATGTTTTTATCACCATTATCTAATGGAAGAAAGTTTGATTTTAGTAGATATCTGCATTTTTAATAAATTTTATTGTAATGTGCTCTCCAGTTAGTACTGTTTGCTACATATTGATATATTAGAGTATAGATATACATACAATGAAAATATTGTTTAGATTATGCATTCATATACAATAGTATGATGCTGAATATTATATTTGCTTCATTTCAAATTTTAGTTTTTCTACATTGTCTCTAAAAACTATCAAATAGAGGGATTGGTAGAATAGTTGAAGAAATTAATATTGAGGTGATTAAGATTGAACTTTTTAAAATAAAAATTTTACCAACCTTACTGTATGGCATGACGATATTTTATTAATAAATTTAGTATCTTTTAGGTTTGAAAAAGTTAAAAAGTCTTACCTAGCTCTAAAAAGTGAAAGTTCCCAAACTCCACCAAATTGGAATACTTAGAAGAAATGAATTAGTTTCATGGTTTGTGTGACCTACTAAAGCTTAATCAAGAGCTGATGAATAATTTAAGTAGACCCATAATAGTGAAATAGAAGTAATCTTTAAGTATTTGAACAACAACAAAAATCCCAGGGAACATACAGATTCAGCACAATTTCTAGCAGACCTTCCAAAAAGAATTAATGCTCACACTCCTCAAATTATTCTACAAAATTAAAAGGGTAGAAACATTTCCTACCACTTTTTATTATACTGGTAACAAAACAAAGCAAAATTATCCAGCAAAGAAAGAGAATTACAGATCAATTTTTATTATGTACATAGATAAAAAATTCTCAATATAGTACTGTAAACCAAATACAAGAGCACATCAAAAAGATTATTCATTATAATCAAGTAGACTGTGTTCAAGAGATGCAGGAATGGCTAAATATACATATATCAGTAAATGTAACCAACTATATAAACAAACTGAAAGAAAAATAAATATAATTGTATTATATATAATATAATAAATATATAAAAATATATAATAAATTTATTATATAATGATTATATCATTAAATGCAGAAAAGGAGTTTGACAAAAATTTAACACCCCTTCATGACAAAAGTTCTGGGCAGATTAGGAATATAAGGAAGGGATATGCCTAAAAACAATAAAAACTGTTCATAGCAAGCCTACAGCCAATATCAAATTAAATGAAGAGAAACTCAAACAAATTACACTAAAATCAGGAACAAGACAAAGATGTTCACTTTATCCATCACCATACCTATTCAATATAAAAATTCAAGCCTTAGCTAGAGCAACTTTAGACAAATGAGGGAAATCAAGGGGATACAAATTGGAAGGAAAGAAGTCAAATTATCTTTATTGGTAGAACATATAATGGTATTCTTAAGTATTCTCAAAAGTCTAACGAAAAATTCCTACATATGTAAACACATTAAGCAAAATAACTGCATACAAAACTAACTCACAAAATTTAATAGTCTTTCAATATCCAAATGACAAATGGTTTGAGAAAGAAATCAATAAAAATACATTGTTTGTAATAGCCTTAAATATAAAACATCTAAGCAAGCAAATGTAAGACATGTGTGATAAAAAACCTTTAAGACACTGAAGAAATCAAAGATATATGAAGATGAAAAGATTCCCTCATTCTCATGGATCAGTAGGATTAATATATTAAAAGTGGACTTTCTACCAAAAGCAATCTGCAAGTTCAAAGATGACATATGCTGGCATGGATGCAGGAGAAGAGAACAACTTTTCACTGCTACTAGGGGCAAAAACTGTACTTGTCCTCAGTATGGCAATTTCTCTGGAAGCTGGAAATCACCTTGCATAAAATCCCATTACTCCACCCTTGGGCATACACCCAAAGGACTTTACATTTTACTACAAAAATACTTGGTTATCCATGATTACTGATCCTCTAGTTGTAATACTTAGAACTTGGGAACAATCTAGACACTCATCAACTGATTTCAGCTGTTAAAAATAAAATTCACTAGTAAATAGAGGGAGCTAGAGAAATTCATCCTGAGTGAAAAAACTCAAATCCCAAAGACAAATATTATATCTCTTCTCTGCTATATAGATAATAGCCTTTTGCTTTTGATATGTGGGCTAAAATCCAAATCAGCACAGAGGTGAGGTACCTAGCTAGGAAATTGTGGAAGAAAAAAGAGGACAAGGAGAAAATAAGCTAAAATAAAAGGGTTAAATAAAGAGAGGAGAAAAAGAGGGGTAAAGGAGTGAGTGTATGGAGAAACAACTAACACTAAAGGCCATTTAACAACATTGAAACTTATTTAGACGTCCCTGAAATGTATGCATGTGTTAAAGGAATGGAATCATCAAATAATAAGGGAGACAATGCCCCAACCAAACATCCTGTGCCATCAACTAAAACTTCCAGTGCCAGGAAGAAAGGAACTACATATAGTTGAGTCACTGGCCAAAGGGACCCTATGGAATCCCCAAAATATCACAGGTTATTCAAGGCTATTAGTTACTCTAAAACCTGCTGGTAAGGCCTTGCTGCTGAAGACAACATTTACATATTTCATCAAACACAAAGAAGTCAAGCTGGTGCATAACTAGAAGTTTCACCGCTACTTACTACCTTTCATAGTACTAGAACATACTCAGCATGCTATCACAGGAGCAAGGCAATCATAAATCCCACTACAAACCATGCAAGCTATATCAGTTGCCTGTCTACAAGAAATACTGTTGCAATGGTGACACAAAAAATATGGGAATAACAAACCACAATCTGATTTGATTTAAAATTCACTCCATGACAGGCAACCCATACCTGGCACTTCTAATATCAATTTAAATTTTTGACTATATAGGACAACAGGCCTAGAGAAGAACCAAATACTATTATTCTGCTAAAAAGACATCGAAATTTCAATGAATCCAAAAGACAAACTACTATACCTATAGATTAGTTCCTTGTTCTGCCATCGGCAAACTTCTTGAAAGAGATGGGAACTAACATACTGAATAATGTGCAAAGAACAAAAGACTTTGGAGCACTCTTCCTAAATGAGATGTCTTCATCAACACTTCCCTCCCCTCAGGCCTTGATGATATTCAGAATGGAAGACTGAAAGATTTTTTTAAAATCCAGATAAAATGGATAATTCTAAAGAAATAGTGTCTTCTAGACAGAGTAGGACTGATGCACATATGAACTCACTGATGCTGTGGAAGCACATACATGGTCTTCACAGGTTCAAGCCAGATGGTGTCCTAGAACTGACATAATGAAAGGGCCCATAACCCTAACCAGGAGAATTTGTAATTGATATCCTCCCGTAAAGAAAAAAATCGTTTTCTCCAAAGCAGCCTCACTGGGTATATTAGCCACACTTAAGGACAGGCAACATGTCTATGAGTATTTGGCCAACACAAGAGTTCAATGATATTTTGTAGAGTTTGTAGCTCACTTTTTTGTCTTATTAGTCTTTTGCTTATTATTTTGGCTTTGTATATGTTTCATGTTTTTGTTTTTAAAAAGAGAATGAGATAAAGAACATAAAGTTTGTGGGTAGGAAGCAGGAAGACCTGGGAGGAACTGGAGGAAGAGAAACCTGATCAATTTATACTGTATATAAAAAATTCAACTAAAAATCATAAAATCCAAAAAACAAAAATTTTCATTATTGTACAGGTTATTGGCATCAAGACTAATGATATCAGATCTATAACTTACTGAGTATTAATATCAGGAAATGAGAAAATGACTGTGCATTCCAGAAAGTTAAAACATGTAACATTTAAAGGTATGCTCAAAGCTGCAGTTGATAATACATGATGGACATTCTTCCAGCATAATCTTGTAGGCCAGTCATAGCAGAGGACAAATAAAATGTGATGCAGAGACTGTGGAAAGTCAGCAAGGAACAGAAATGATGTTGGCTGGAGCTCTCCGAGAAATCTTTTACAAGTTAAATATGAATTCTGATAAATTAATTGTTCTCTTTATTTTTTCTATAATTGTTAATAAGTAGCTTGTCAAACATCAATACTTTCTAGAACTTTCTTTGCTGTCTCTTATTTTAACTGTAGTGTCAGCTTTGCATTATAGTAAATATTAGGATCTCTTTTCTCTGTCAAACAGCTTAGAGGAGTGGGTCAATTACAATGAATAAAAAGTAATCAGCCTTGATATCCACATATTTTCATATATGTCACATTATCTCCTAGAATTAGAGGTGAGTAGGAGAGAAAATAGCAGTCCATTCACAAGACTCAACAGTCTTCATGATCAGATACTTTTCAAAAATAAATTTCATTTAAATACGCTTTTAATGGTTTTATCTGCTATATGTTTAGATTTAGTAGTACTAACAAGGATTCCTGCTACCTTACTACTAGTCACTTCCAGTGTTGGGCTAGCTGATTTTAAATCATGTGTTTGGGGGATGTTATATGTGGTGAATATAAACATTCACTTCCTGTTTCACAGTGTGCAGGCCATTTTCTCCCTGTGTCCTAATGTGATGGGAATGGTGTGGGCTATCTGAAATATTTATTTATAAAGGTACTAATCCCATTCACAAGGGCTTGACCCTTATATCTTAATCATTTTTTAAGCATTTTACCTCCCCAAACCATCATTTATTTCAACCTATGGATTCCTTTTCTTCACTAATATTAAATTTATACTTCAGTTTTCTGTCTCCAGGCCTTTCTTTGTAAACAAAAAAGTTTTTTTCCCCCCAGTGGTAAATGTAGATAAAAATCTTCTTAAAGACATTCAAATGAAAAACAAAGAAATAAATCACATGTTCCTTGACACACTCACCTGTCAAGTGGCCAGTGAGGATGTGTAGATCAGTTGGGAATGAGTTTCTCGGCAACAGGTATTATCCTCTTAAGTCTGATGTGTGATTAGATAACAGCACTTGCCTGCAATTGACATAGATACCTTTACTGTTTTTGATAAGTCCTTGAGGAACTATTGCTAGGTATAAGGAATGGTAGGATGTAAAAAAAGAGGAGGTAAATCAACTAAAAAGAGGACCATAGATATGTTTCAGAAAATAAAATGTTGTATAAAGAAGTCAACTTTTGTATAGAACAGACATTAAAAGTTCTAGAAAAATCTAAACTTCAGAAACTCCTCTACATGATTCTCTTTTAGAGAACTTTCCTGTCTCCTGTGGTCTCTCTAGAGGTTGAGTAAGAGATGTGTGAGGGACATTCAATTAGTTACAATTTTTCTGTTATTCCTGTTACACACACATACACACACACAAACACACACACATACAACATGCACACATACACACATATACACATGCATATACATATATACACATACATATACATATATATATTCTCTTCCAGGCTACTGAGATGCCTTGTTGGGTGTGTGAATTGTTTCAATCAATTCTTAGCATAGCAGTGAGAGTAGATGACATTATTCCCACCAAAAAAATATTTCTATAATTTCTTCCGTATGTTGGAGTTCATGCCTCCACTTTGCCTCTTTCTTTTTTTCCTTGTAAGATCTCCACTATTCACTTTTTGTAGAACTTTCTAATCTTTCTTGCATGATCCAGCATACTCTGTAACTTACCTTTGCTTCATGTTTCTATCTTTTTCAGCACAGCTTATCTTTTAAAGTACTCCTTCACTAAACTGACTGTCAATCTTCATTAAACTATGTGAATGCATAGTTCTTAAGAGTTTATTTGGCTTGCCATTGTTGTAGAAGCTTAATATAGTGTTACAAAAAACTTAAGACTGACTCTATTGGATAAAGCCCATACCTGATAAAACGTAGATGATTGAGTACCTGGAACTGGATAAACCAGGGAACTAGGGTAAAACCAAATTCTATTGTTCTAATTAAAAAAATACCACTAACAATAAAATGACTGCTAACGGCATTCTTCGATACTCATAGAGCAGTTCCTTACTCAGTCAGCAACAGTTTGATTGCCACTGGGTAGTGTTAAACTATACGTTAGCTCAAGTTTTAGTGTGGTATACCACTTAAAAATAGAAAGCCATATAAACTTCAAATGTGAAGCTTTTCTTTCAATATTTGGGTGGCTGTTTCATGTCTATCTAACATAAAAATAAATCTCAAGGGTAAATCTTAAATAAGGGTTGCAGATTGATGATGGCATTTTGATAGTAATGAATCTATTGATATCTGTGTTATAATTAGCCGAAAAACATTTTAAGAATGTCTTTCTTAAAAAAAATTATTGTGGCATTCCTCCCACAAGACCCATGTGAGGAAACTGTTTCCCAAAATTATTCTCTTAACACATGACAATTAGTAATTAATGTTAATGAATATTGTATTTAACAAAATTCAGTCAACAAGTATAATCCTTTCTTAGGGAGTAATGACAGAATTTTAATAGTGTTATTAGATGTATTGCAACAAATAGCATTGTCCTGATTAAGTTTTTATGAAACAAAGTAGAATCATGTGAGAGCACGGAACCTCAATTAAGATAATGGCTTCATAATATTGGCTCATAGGCAAAGCTGATGGGCATTTTCTTTATTAATATTGAAGGTGGAGGACCCAGTTGACAGTAGATGATGCCACCTGTGGGCTGGTAATCCTGGGTGGTATAAGAAAGCAAGCTGAGCAAGCCATAAGGAACACACCAGTAATCGGCATTTGTCCATGGCTGCTGCTTCAGTTCCTGCCTTGAATTCCTGCCCTGGCTTTATCCCGTGATAGACTATAATGAGAAAGTGTAAGAGGAATAAACTCCTTTCTTCCTAAGTTCATTTGGGTAAAGTTTTATTACATCAATAGAAATCCTAACTAAGAAGAAAGTTTGGACCAAGTCCATGAGATATTTCTGTGGCAGACCTGACCATATTTGGATGGTTGTGGAAGGACTTTGGAACTTCAGGCTGTAAAATCAATTGAATGTTCATAGGCTAATGGGCTATTGTGTGAGCATAGAAAAGAATGTTAAGGGCAGTCCAGATGATGGAGAACCAACTTGTGAAGTATCTGAGAGAAGTAAAGACTCCATCAGGGCCATTCATGTGATATTTCAAATTAAGAATCTGTGATTCTGACCAGTGGAGGCTAAAGATTTAGCTATTATTAACAAGGGGCCAGAACCATTAAAATAAAAACTTCCTACAGCTGATTAATCTCTTCCTTTCAAGTCTCAATGCTCACCTGCAACTCTTCACCTGTGGGGATTGGATGTTTTTGCTGGGTATAGTAGTCTGGACTGATATTCATGATCTCTTAGTGTCTGCATAACATCTGTCCAGGACCTTCTGGCTTTCAGTCTCCATTTAGAAATTGGATATTATTTGTTAGGAGCCAAAGTCAATTTAGCCATATTTTATAAGTTAGCTCCCCTACAGCTAGCCAGCAGTCTATATCCTAGATAGCCAAATAGCAGAAAACTATACACCCTTATTGTTAAGCTAAACCATGACTCTAGGCTTTCTTTTTGACCTTCTCAGATCAGCAAGGTGACCTTCCCCAGACCCTCAACTGATAACAGATAGATTTTCATATCGATTCTACCCTGTCTATTACTTCCCCTCACCGGCTTGCTATATTCTTTTGAATATCCCACCCCTTTCCTCCCAGCTACCTGCATGGCAGAGACTCTGTATAAATATTGGCTGAAATAATAAAGCTTTAGAGGACTTGATCAGAGAGATTTGTCTTGTCCTTCCATTCTTTGTGCTCCTGCTTTCTATTTGCTTCCTTCCCAGGTTCAGGTCCACGCTGAAGACCCTGCTGGCCGGGGCAAATATTCTGATGGGTCTACCTTCCTAAGATACTTAGAATTTTTTTGGTAGTTCTTAATATTCTTTCTTTATTCTGTAAGTTTAGCCATTTGTTTATTATGTGTCAAGGGGACTTTGAGGCGGTTCAGTCTATTAGGTGTTCTGTATACTTCTTGTATTTTCATAGATATTTCTTTCTTTGGGTTGGAAAATTTTCTATGATTTTATTAAGAATATTTTTGTGCTTTTGTGATGGTATTTTTCTTCTTCTTCTATCCCTATTATTTTTGTTTGGTGTTTTATGATGTGTCAGATTTCCTGGAAGTTTTTGTTATGACTTGTTGGCTTTAATTTTTTTTAGCCTATAAGTCTATTTCTTATATTGTGTCTTTAGTGCCAGAGATTCTTTCTTCATCTCTTGTATTCTGTTGGTTATGCTTGCATCTGTAGTTCTCGTTTATTTAACCAGATTTTCCATTTCTAGAATTTCCTTGGTTTGTGTTTTCTTTATTGCTTTTATTTTAGTTTTTATGTTTTGAACTGCTTCTTTCACCTGTTTGATTGATTTACCTTGGATTTTTTTAGGGATTTCTTCCAATTTTTTTTTTGTCTTTTTCTTGATTTCTTTACAGGAAATTTTTAATTTTCTCTTTAAAGGCATCTATCATCTTCATAAAGTTATCTTCAAGGTTTTTCCTTCTGCTTCTTCTATGTTTGGATATCCAGGTATTGTTGTTGTAGAACTGCTAGACTCTGGTGCTGCCATATTGCGCTATATGATGTTGGATGTATTCTTGCCTTGGTGTCTGATCATCTCTTCCTCCAATTGGTACAGGGGGGTGTTTGCATCTCAGGGAACTGCTAAGGTTGAGGGAAATAGGTGGGTTGGAGAGGCAGAATTGAATCTTTAGATTATAGGATCTGATGGGGGTTGTGTCAGGGAGCCCTGCCCTCAGGAGTAGTGTGTCCTGGCTGGCTAGTGGGCTGCAATGGGGTGAGGGAGGCCTAAACCCTCAGCCATCACTTATTCTCAGCTTTGTGGACAACTATAAATCTGCATTCACTGAAAAAAAAAGTAAAAAAAACTGAACCATCTGGTCAAAGATGAGAATAGCTTTTGTCCCTTTGCATAAATATAGATACTTAGAAGCCAGTTTGATGCTGTGTAAAGTTAGTTAAATGAGAGTAATAAGTTTTTCTTTCTTTGGTCCTATGATCTCTTTAAGCATCAATTATAAATTGGGCTTATTTCCCCACACATAGTTTCCCCATGTAGTGGGCCTCAAATTCTACCAGAGTGTAGTTCTTTACACATAACAGTCATGCCATTATTGCACTGGTGGGCCTATCTTGCTGGAAGATTGATCCTGTGGCTTACTGCTGGATTAAACACTTCATGCACTTTCTTCCTTAGTAACTTGCATTATATTTTCCATTTGCCTTGGAATCTAGTCAGCTCAGTTCCAGCTGGTTTTCTCTAAATCTTAAAACTGATGTGTGTGATGTCTTTAGCAATAGGGTTGTATCCTATAGAGCTCTGACAAGATTCCATATTGTTTATAGACCCCTTGAACTGGGAATTGTGTTCAGTGACCCCTTGTTTATAGGGCAGCATTATCTAGCCATGGCACCTATTTAATCTCTCTTTTTTAACTTTTATTTGGGTTATATCATAGTAAGTTTACATATGGCTTTTCCATATACCTTTAGTTTGGTTAATCCTTACTATTGCTTACTTGTCCTCTTAATTTCCTCAAGCACTTCCTACTTAAATATTTCACCCTACTTTTTCACCTCTACACTTTTCTTCAATGCACTTTTCATTTTAATAAAAGGTAAATAAAATTGAGGCTAAAATACTTCTCCTCCCCCACCAAACGAGCCATGCTGACTGAAAAAAAACATGAAGGATTGAAGCTAGAACACATATATCATAGAGAACAAACATCATTTGTTCTTCTGAACCTGGGTTAGTCTACTCAGTATATTTTTTAGCACCAGCCATTTACCTACAAGCATAATTATTTACTTTTTCTTGACAGGTAAATAAAATTTGATTGTGTATGTGTACCACATTTTCATTATCTATTTGTCAGTTGATGGGCCTTTAAACTGACTTCATTTTCTGACTATTGTGTTAGAGCAGCAATAAGCATGGATGTTCAAATGTATCTTTAGTATGTTTCCTGGGTAAAATAGTAGTTTATTTTATTTCTATGCTTGTTTTAAATATTTTAGAAAACATTCAAATGATTTTCAAAGTGGCTGCACTAGTATACAATCTCACAAACAATGTGTAAGTATTTTGCTTTCCTTACAGCTATGCCACATGAATTGGTTATCATGTGCATAGAATAGTACAAGAGCTTTTTAGTTTAATAAAGTTCCATTTGTCAGTTGTTGGTTTTAGTTTCAGCATTACTAGAATCTTATTTATAAAGTCTCTGTGCCTGTATGTTGAAAGCATATTCCCTGCTTTCTCCTATGGTAATTTCAGGTGTCAGATTGTTTGTAATTCTTCGTTCATTTGGAATTGAGTGATAAAATTAGAGAGAGTTAAGAACCTAGTTTTATTCTTCTGCATGTTTATATCCAGTTTTCACAGTACCACTGTTTAAAGATTCTGTCTTTCTTACAATAGTGTGTGTGTGTGTGTGTATGTGTGTGTGTGTGTGTGTGTGTGTGTGAGAGAGAGAGAGAGAGAGAGAGAGAGAGAGAGAGAGAGAGAGAGAGAGAGAGAGAAATCAGATCGCTGGAAGTGTATGTACTTATAATATCTGGACCATCTATTTTATGCCATTGTTTTGTGTTTCTACTTTTGTTCTGGAAAAGTACTGTTTTTATTACTATGGCACTGTAGTATAAATTGAAAACATGCATATTGTTATATCCTACAATATTTTTTGTTTAAGATTACTTTGCCTATCATTGATATTTTGAAATTCCATATACATTTGAAGACTTTTCTATGTCAATGAAGAATGATCCATGGAGTTTTGATTGTTGTCAAATTTAATTTGTAGTTGTTTAAGGGAAGGTATGTAGTGAAAGTTTCTGTCCTGTCAGCAATTCCCGAAGACTTGGCAACTCCTTTCCAAATTACCTCAAAGAGGCTTATATTAATTATAAATTTTTGGCCAGTAGCTCAGACTTATTACTAACTAGTCTTACATTTGAATTAACCCATAATTCTTATCTATCATTAGCCACTTGGCTTGATACCTTTTCTCAGTATGACATTCTCATTTTGCTTTATCTGTGTCTCACTAGTGACTTCTGACTCTGCCCTTCCTTTTCCTGCATCCTTAGTTTGGTCACCCTATCTATACTTTCTGCCAAGACACTGGTAAATCAACATTTTATTAAACCAGTTTGAGTGACAAATTTTTGCAGTGTACAAAAGAATTATTCCATAGCAAGAATAACTATTTTGCAAATATTCATTCTTTCAATCCATGAAGAATTTAGAGTATTCTTCAGTTTCTTTCTTCAGCATCATAAAGTTGTTATTGTAGCATTCTTTCATTTCCTTGGCTATGTTTATTGCTAATTTTTTATTTGTTATTTTTTGCAATAATGAGTGTGATTTTTCTCCTTATTTCTTTTTCAACATGTTTGACATGGTTTTGTAAGAAGGCTAATGATCTTGGTGTATTAATATAGTATTCTGCCACTTTGATGAAAGTACTTATTAGCTCTAAGAGATTTTTGGTAAAATTCTTATTCAATAGTTTATTAAAAAGGTTTATACCTATGTCCATCAGGGGTATCAGTCTGTAATTTTTGTTGTTGTTTTGATATCTGGTTTAATATTATGGTTAGGCTTCATATTTATTTCATCTTTGTGTAATTTTGGCAAGTCTGATGCATCTATAAACTAAGTTATTTTACTTAGACTTTCTAATTCAGTAAGAAATGGTCTTGTCATGTTCTGAATTTTATTGGTACCATCTGTAATCAATACCTTTATGTCACTAATTTTATTAATTGACACTCCTCTTCTGATTAATTTGGCTAAGGGATTACCAATATTATCTTTCAAGGATTCAATTACCAATATTATCTTGCAAGGAATCAACTTTTTCTTTTCTTAATTATTGAATTGTTTGTTATTGTTTTCATTTTATTAATTTCTGCCTCAATATTAACTATTTCTTTCCTCTATGGCTTTTAGGTATTGTTTAGGTTATATGTTTTACAAGATCTTAAGTTGTAACATTATTTGTTTAAGTTTCCTCTTTTTCATATTCACTTCTTTTATGTTTTGTGCATACATATTCATATGAATATGAAAAAGAGGAAACTTAAACAAGATTATTACTTGCTAACTCTTATACTTTAAGTCAACCCATAATTCTTATCTATGTTTAGTCACACAGCTTGGTACCTTTTCTCTATGCAACATTCTTATCTTCTTTCCTGTGTGTCTACTGGTATCCCTTGCTCTCCCTCTTCTCAGAATTCTCTGGTTACCCCACCATACTTCCTGCCTGTCTAACTTCTGTCTAAGTAGCATTTTATTAATGACTGTTGCACATTCTGTTACATTGATACTCCATCCATATACTTTGAGTACTTGTTTTATTTTCTCAGTGCACTTTTTTTTTTTAGTATTTTAGATGATTTAAGAGCATAAAAGAGCTTTAAGTGTGATAGTTAATTATTATTCTTAAATTGACTGGATCTAGAATTGTCTAGGAATCAGACATCTCTTCTATCTGTGAAAATGTTCTCCAGAGTGATTTAAATGAGGATGGATGAGCCACCACACATGTTAGTAGAATAGCAGATAACAAAATGGAAAAAAAAAAACAAAACAAAAGAGCATTAAAAACCCAGGGTTGCTCTCTATCTGCTTTCTGATGGTGGATGCAATGTGACCAGCTGCCTCATGCTCCCACTTTCATTCCTTCTAGCTATGATGGATTGTATCTTTACAGGAGCCAAAGTAGCTTCTTATTTTAAGCTGTTTCTGTCAGATATTTTGTTTAAAAAGTAAGAAATGTAACAAACACAGAGTGATCTTTTAAATAGTGACACATTCTTATTAGATCACATAACATCAAATTCATAGGTATTCGTGCCATTAAAATTACCAGAAAGCATCAGGAATCTCTGAAACTCATATTGGAGAATACAGATTTTCTAAATTTTTAATTGGTTTCAAACATTCTTAATTGTTTGCACTAAGATGAAAGGCTTATTTTCTTAATTTTTGAAATTACCAAGTATATAAATATAAAACACAGGTTAGTCATTATCTGAAGTCATATTTTTAATAGTGACCAATTCAACTGGCAACTTGGAAAATTGAATAGGTTTTTTTTAATCTAAATCTCCATTATTTCTTAGCATACAATTAACATTTTTAATGTGTACTTTCACTTTTATAGGATAAAATGTACAATGGTTAATAAATAATATAAAAATATATTGCATCACTGAAGTCATTTTAACTATTCACTCTTTCTTGAATTCATAGAAAAGAAGAATTCAATGCACAATTTGATACTTCTGCTACATCAATATGTCAACAGCTTGATGTGATGAATATAGATGCCAACACACTGATACTGGTATTATGGATATCTTAAAGAACTCTGCTTATAGCTTAAGACATGTTAATAGTGATATTCTGATGCATTTCTACATTAGAATAGTTATGAATTAGAGCTCTCCCCATCATGAAAAAAATTAAAAGCTACTAGAATTATCACTGAACTTTAGAAAAAAATGTTTCTTTAAAATCTCAACAAATGTTCTGTTACTTAAATTGTCCTTTGAATTGGTTGTAAAAATGTTTTAGGCTTCTCTGTTAATAAATAAGTCTTTTTTATAGTCAATTTTATGTCACTTTGAAAATTATTCCTGCACAAAGTGAAACCTGGTGAGTCTAATTTTTAATAGTTTTAGAGACTGGAGAGATGGCTTGGTGGTTAAGAGCACTAGCTGCTCTTAGAGAGGTCTTGTGTTCAATTCCCAGCCAATACTTGGTAGCTCGCAACGATCTATAGTGGAATCTAATGTTCTCTTCTGGCATAAAGGTATACATGCAGATAGAGAACTCATATACATTAAATAAATAAATTGTTAAAAAGCTTTAATGGATATGTGGAGGAATGATTCACATTATATCAGAATAACCAAAAACTAACTCCAAGTGAGAGAAAGTGTTTGGATGGTGTTCAGTGTGAGTGAAATTCCATTGTGTTATGCAAGATGATAGTTCCATCATGGACAGAGATGCCAACAGGGAGGAAAAACAAGACGGGAAAAACAATAAAAGATTCAAGGCAACTGATTAATTAATTTATGGGTGGGACATTAGAAGTATAAGAAACAAGAACTTATCTCCCAAGAGTGTTCAAACTATACAGCTTGAAAGAGTTGGAATTATGAATCCAATAAGGCCCCTAAAATAATATATAATACTACAAAATGCATTAAACCAATATTGGCAAAGCAAAGAAACCAATTGAGCAAAGTAATCATCAAGATTTGATTATAAATTAGGAATTACAAAGGTCATTCTGAACATGGTTGAAACTCAGTCTTTTGTGATCCTTGTACATGTCCTATCTGTGGGCTACTCAATCTACCCAAGTTTTTAACATATATCAGAGGACTTAAGCTGCATGGATTCCAAATACATGCATATATTATATGATTGCTCAGTATAGGCCTCAAATCATTTAATATTATGAAATGTAAACATTGCAACTATAGAACAGCTAAAAATACTCAGGAAATCTCTTTGTTTTTCACAAAAGTATCAGAGACTCATTTCCAAATTTGATTATGGTGAAATGTACTTGATTTTACAAGTACAAAATTTGTGGCAATTAGTAAAAGAGAAAATAAATTCTGAGTTTTTAAATTAGAACCACAAAAATAAATTATAAATGATGACTACTCTTAGATAAACTTCAGTATTGTTATACTAAATTTTGTTGCTAGAATAATATGAAAGATGTTCTCAAATTAGTGTGAAATAGTTAATTTAGTTCCAATAGTAAATTTAGTTCCTTTAGACTAAGGATGAGCCAAATATGAATTTTTCTATTCTCTTGTTTTCTGTTTCTGTCTATGTATATTTGCAGACAGTCATGTGTTGCTTAAAGACCTGGATATATTCTGAGTGATGTATTTTTAGGCAACTTTATCCTTTTATGGAAGACCAGTATGCGCTCTTAATTTCTGAGCCATCTATTTAGCCACCAAATTAGTTTTTAATAACCAGGGCATATAACTAGTATTAAAATTGTGTAGGATAGTAGAGACATCAGTTATGAACAATCATTCACTATTATTATGTTAAATTCAATACATAGTTGCATTCTCTATGCTTTTATATAATTAGCAAAAGAATGGCTTTGTTTACACTAACCCCACAAATATGTGATTGCTCTGTAATGCTATGATAGCCATAGCTCCATTTCAGTCTTTCTGAACCACTATTACAGTAATGTGGTCTGTCACTAACCTAAGTATCACTATGTCATTTATCACATTATATAACAAATATTAAAAGCAGTGCCTTCCCCATCATGTTCCCATTTCTGCTACCTTTTGGGAAGTCTTGAAAGCTGTAGATGAGCTTATTATTAAGCTATTGAGATAAAGTCAGTCTCTTGTTTTGCTGAAAAGATGCTTGAAGAACCATTAGAAATATGTGAACCTATTCTTTCTTCAAATTGTCATATGTATGTTTGTATACACACATTTAAACTGTGTAGTAATTTTTAATAAATCATTCGTGTGCTGATTTTTTTCTGAGTCTTAATCTAGCAATATTTTGTAATTTTATAAAATAATAATTCTTCAAATTTTATTTCTCAATTAAACCATTGATATATCTGCTGAGTTAAGAAGTAAAGCATGCTACTTAGAAAAATCTTGAAGTATATTGCTTAGCACAAGGAAAAGTTAATCATGTCCCTCTAAGAAAGTGGACTGCAATTGCTGGATCACATAGCCTTACAGAAAGATAATCCTAATAAAGGTTTTCTTTTGTTTGTTTTTTTTTTCCTTTTTTTTTCTTCTTTATTTTGTATTTACCAAAAAAAAAAAAACAGTAAAAAGAATTTAAAATGCGGAAGAGTTAACAATAACTATACAGAGGATAATAATCATAAGCATGGCTTATCAAGGGTGGTAATGCAAATAAGATTGCTACACATATATTTTCTTTGTGTTCAGCTTTCCCTCTGAATTTTTTTTTCCATCCCTGTATATCCTTATTCAAGGTCTCTTCCCCTTCCCACCACATCTGGTCATTTTTCTTCTCTGCAACTCCCCATCCCCTCCCTTGGTAGGGAGCAGACAGTCCTATGGTCCCACTGACCCAATAATGCTTGGATCAGTCTTCACTCCTGGCCAAATCCAGTTTTGTTCCCCCTCCCTCAAGAGTGAGTCAGGTGTTCCTATAGTTGGACTGGGGTTTGAAGGGTCAGTCCAGGGTGTTTCTGATCCCAAGCTGTTCAGTGGTTGTGGTTTGCCGCTTGGGCATGTTTGGCTTTTTTTCTTGTTTGTTTGTTTAGAGACCACTAGTGATTGAGTACATCCCCTGCTTATCTCTCTGAGTTTGTGATA
>PVIH01010849.1:0-35979 GCA_004025045.1 Sigmodon hispidus
TACCCTACTTCTATAAAAACTTGTCAAATATCCTAAGCCAATAGCCACAAAAATACTCCCACTATACAAAAAAAAATAAATAACTGTCCAAATAGTTAACTAACATTATCTTCTCCTAAATTCTAAAAATTACTTCATACTTCCAACTTTAAATATATATTTTCCTTCTCAAGTCTTAACAATGTTAAAAATTAAATAACTAAAATTATTATTACTTCACATTTCAACAAAAACACTCAAATATTAAAACTCTATTATTTAAAATAAACAGCCTTAAACCAATCCCTATACATTTTCTCATATCAACATTTTAAATATTAAATTATACTTTATAATTATTATTTATTAACAATAGTTTAACCTCACTTATGTTAATACCTTTCTCTTTCCCAAACACTATCTTATAATAATCCCTATAATATATAATTTTATACCTAATTTAAAACCTTCCTATTTAAACAAAACAAAAAAATATAACAAAAAATTAAAAACTATATAAACAATCACGTCATAAGCCTAAAAACAAACAAAACATAATTAACTAAAAAAAATTCCACAAATAAACCTTCAAAAAAAAAAAAACCAAAACAAAAAGTCGTCATTCTCTCACAAAAATTCCCCAACCAAATACACAATTCGCCCCAACTGCCCAAAAGTTCAAAGATACAACATAAAAATAAAAAATCTTCCTTAAAAAAACTCCAACACGGGCTGGAGAGATGGTTCAGCGGTTAAGAGCACCGTCTGCTCTTCCAGAGGACCCGGGTTCGATTCCCAGCACCCACATGGCAGCTAACAACTGTCTATAGTTCCAGTTCCAGGCAAACACCAAGGCAAGTAAATAAATAAAGTTTTTTTTTTAAAAAAAAAAAAACTCCAACACACTACAATCTCATCCTATCATCTTCTCTTAAAACCAACTCTATTTTATAAACAATTTTCACCAAATAAACCCTATTTAAAACATATCTCAAAACAAATTTTTACCACAATACAGTGCCAGTGGGTTTTGCCTTTGATCCTTCTCCCTCTGCTGATCTGTTATATTACATTCCTAAAACCAGACCCTGAAATCCATGTCCTTACTCAGCCACTGACTCACTCCAGAGACAAAACATCAAGGTCCATCAATCAAAATTCATTATTTGGCTGATATATCTAATCAGGATTTACTGACTCCCCCATCACAGACTCACCATTTCCTCCTAAAATCCACTCCTGCAGAAACACCTGCTTTCTTGCTTCTTTGTGCTTGCTGTGTTCTTGCCCACACCCCACTAATAAATCTCCTTTGTGCTGAGAATTTGGTGTATAGGTGTGTCCTGTACTGACTCGAAGGGGGCCAATCTCTCGTACAGTTGGGAAGTGGATGTGGACACTGGGAATCGAACACAGGTCCTCTACAAGAGCAGGTAGTGTTCTCTGCCACTGACCCAGCTTTCCAGCCCAAGTTTCATTTGAAAAAATGAACTATTTATTGGGGCTGAAGAATTGGCTCAGCAGTTAAGAACATTTTTTGTTGTTCTTACAGAGGACCTGGGTTCCTAGAACCGACATAGAGGCCTCACAGCCATTGGTAAATCCAGTCACAGGGAAGCAATGCCCTCTTCTGACCTCTATGGGCACACATATAATGCAGGCAAAACATTCATACACATAAGATAGTGAAATAACTAAATCACATTGGTCACGTCAAGATCTCACTGAATGCTTATATCCAGAACAATGAGTATTTTGGTACTCATTTTGGGTTAAAGCAGCAATTTTCTTGTTGTTTTGAGACAGTCTCACTATGTATAACCTTGGTTGACTTGGAACTTACTATGTAGATCAGGATGGCCTCAAACTCACTTGCCTCTGTTTCCCTAGTTCTGGGATTAAAGGTCTGCACTACCACACCTGGCCTTGGACTGAAGCCTTGATAATAAAATGGTCATGATAAATGTGTTCATATTTATATGTATTTGTGATCTATACTTTGAATAACCAAACAGTGGATAATTTAAAAAAAAAAAATCAGTGGTTCAGTCTTTTTTGTCCAAGATTATCTGAAATATGAGTCTTTTGGAAAATAATTGTGAAAATAGATTTTATTTTACATATCCAAACCAGATTTTTAGATTATAGTGAATGGTAATGATCATCTAATGGTTATGTATGTATGTTCACATATATAAACAGAAAATAAATTCTGAGACAT
The DNA here is from genome assembly GCA_004025045.1 of Sigmodon hispidus. Taxonomy (NCBI): domain Eukaryota; kingdom Metazoa; phylum Chordata; class Mammalia; order Rodentia; family Cricetidae; genus Sigmodon; species Sigmodon hispidus. Next base: position 2,201 of record PVIH01010849.1, read on the forward strand.
TTCATATAGTAGCTTATCTCTTTAGTTCTAAAACACTATAAATGCCTTGATTTCCCCACAACTTTTTCTTCAGGAACTTGCTCCACCAGACCCATCCACCCTTCTAAAGCTCCTGACTATCCCACAAAGGGAACTCACCGGCTAGAATTCAGTGTGAACCACACCCAAGACCTGGACAAAGTCATGTCTGCAGTGAAAGGAATTGGAGATGTTTCTGTCACTTCTTTTTCTGCTAGGTACATTATATATTCCTGTCTTAAAAACTTTCTTATATTATTTATTTAGTGTGTATATCTGTATGGGCAGGTGCATACCATAGTGCATGTGGAGGTCAGAAGGCATCTTAGAAGTAGTTCCCTGCTTCCACTACATGGGTTCCAAAGAATGAAGTCATATGGACTTGGCAGGCAGAGTCTTTACCCACTGAACCATCTCTCTGCCCCTCCTCTGTTATTCTGTCTGCTTTAGTTTGTCTTTGAGACAGGGTCTCATGATGTATGCAGGCTGGCTGCAAACTCCTGTCCTTGCCTCCAACTGTTGGGGTGACAGATGTGGACTACTCCTCCTTACTCTTCTTCTTTTTTAGTTTTATTTCTTTATGCATTTGGGAGTTTTGTCTGCACTTATATCTGTGTACCTCATGTGTGCCTGAGGCCAAGGTGGCTAGAGTAGGGCAATGGATCCCCTGAGACTGGAGATACACACAATTGTCAGCCACTATGTGTGTGCACTACAGGAGCAGCCGTGCTCTGAACTGCCCAGCCATCCCTGCAGCCCTACATAAAGCATTTTTAACTTTCCTGAAAATATGGAAGGATAATTGTTTTTACTTTAAAGTATGGAGTCAGACCCTACTGATGTATTAATGTGAGGCTCAATTTTATCAGTTTACAGTAAAATAGTTATTCCCAAGCACTTGTACTGTGGGATAATGCTCTTGTACACTGTAAAGATTTATCACTCATATTGGTTTAATAAAATGCTGATTGGCCAGTAGTCAGGCAGGAAGTATAGGCAGGGTGACCAGACTAGGAGAATTCTGAGAAAAGGAAAGGCAGAGATTCAATCTTGAGCCAGACACAGAGGAAGTGAAAGGTAGAGCACACATGCCTACAATGTGTGGGGCCCTGCTGATTCCTAGCACAACTAGGAAAAGAAAGAGAAAACCAAGGATGGACTGGTGAGATGGCTTCCCGGGTAGAAAAGGGGTGCTACCAAGAGTGATGACCTGAGATCAATCCTGGGGACCCACAGGTGGAAAGAGAAAACCCCTCCTGCAAGGCGTCCTCTGATCATCACATACCCAAACGCACATGCTCCTCCCCTGAATGTAATTAAAAGCAAAAAACAGGAGAGGCAGCAAGAACACATAGGCAGAACTTAACAATTGTTTTTAAAACAAAGATAAATGACTTTTACTAAACTTGAAATCTGTATAGGGTTACAAGAAGAGACTGATATGATGAATGGATTATTAATTTTTTTGTGTGTGAGAAGGTCTTACTATTTAGTCCAAATTGACCTCAGACTCACATCCCTTCTGCCTTACTATCTCAAATACTGTGATTACAGATGTGTATCTCCACACCCAGTGGAATAATGGTTTTTATTATTGTTATTTTATGTGCATTGGTGTTTTACCTACACAAATGTCTGTAAGATGTTGGATTTCCTGGAACTGGAATTATAAACAATTGTGAGCTGCCATGTAGGTGCTGAGAATCGAACCCATGTGGGTGCTGGTCCTCTGGAAGAACAACCAGTGCTCTTAACTGCTGAGCCATCTCTCCAGCCCCCAGAATAATGGTTAAGTATAGATTTCTTTTTTTTTTTTTTAAAGATTTATTTATTTATTATGCATACAGTTTTACAGAAGAGGGCACCAGACCTCATCATAGATGGTTGTGAGCCACCATGTGGTTCTGCTGGGAATTGAACTCAGGACCTCTGGAAGAACAGTCAGTGCTCTTAACCTCTGAGCCATCTCTCCAGCCCCAAGTATAGATTTCTTTTACTTTGTGCATTATAGACAAGCATTCTTCCACTGAGGTACATCCCCCTGCATTAAGTATAGGGTTTTTTTTAATCATAAAGTTATTAAAAATATCCTACAGTAGTTTGGGAGGAATTTCCAGAATCTAAAAAGCCAAATAAACGGTCTACAAAACCAGCCAGCTAACCAACCAACAACAAAAACCCATCATTCATGGAACTTTGAATAGTTTAAATCACAGGAACTATTCAACCACACTGAAATACCATGTAAGTACCTTAAGTCAAAAGAAAAATAAGTTGAAAATAAGGCTTTAAAAAAATTCAAACAAGGCTGGGTATAATTGCACATGCCTGTAATCCTAGCACCCCAGAGGAAGAAGCAGGCAGATCTCAATGAGTTCAAGGGCAGTCTGGTCTACAGAGTGGGTTCTGGGATAGCCAGGGATACACAGAGAAACCATGTCTCGAAAAACAAAAACAAAACAAAAATGTAAAATATCCAAAAAATTCAAACAGCAGATTTTGAGATGGCTCAGCCGGTAAAGGTGCTTGCCCCTGAGTCTGATCCCTAGACCTACGTGGTAGAGAAGAAAACTGAAAGTTATGATATATACAGACACACACACTTAATGAATAAGAAAGACTCTTGATTCAAATAGTCCTTTCCCTTATTTACAGGGAACTAAGTACTAAGTACTTCTGGTGCTTTGCATTCCACACTGGCCTCAAATTTCTGATCCTTTGCCTCAGCAGTCCAAGTATTAGGATATAGGCATGTGTCATCCCACCTAGCTGAGAAGTGTGTATCCTTCCAAACGGGAATATAAAGAAATAGAATTTTGTTTTACTTATTTATTTATTTGTTTGTTTGTTTGTTTATGACACAGGGTCTTACTATCTGTTTCACTATATATTTCTGGCTGTTCTGGAACTTCCTGTGTAGAACATGTTGGACTCAAACTCACAGAGCTCTGCCTGGCTGTGCCTCTGGAGTGCTGGGATTGAAGGTGTGCACTGCCTCTTTTCTTAACAAATGGCATGCTGTGGGTGCTGGGAATTGAACTCATCCTTTACAAAGAGCACAGGCATTTTTAACTTCTAAGCCATCTACCCAGCCCAAGTTTGTTTGACTTTATCTTTTTTGTTTTGTTTATTGGTTTTGTTTTTGTGACAGGGAGTCACTTCTACATAATCCTAGCTGTTATATAGACCAGGTTGGCCTTGAATTTACGGTGAACCCCCTGCCTCTGCCTTCCAAGAGCTAGGATAAAAGATGTTTGTCACTCTGCTTGTCTTTGACTGTGAGATAGCCTGAGTCTCTCAAGTAGCTTAGCTTGGCCTCTACCTCCCAAGTGCTGGGATTATAGGCACGAGGTACCCCACCAGGTCAGATTACCTTCTACCATGTTTCTTATTTCTAGGATTCTGTGATCAGTAAGGCTCTGAGTTTTTGTTTGGAGGCAGAGTCTGGCCTTAAATTTACATAGTCCTTCTGCCTGAGCCTCCTGAGTGGTGGAATTACAGGCATGTGGCCCCATGCTTGCCCAGAAGATTCTTAATACTTTGTTATGAGAATCCTTAAGAGCACTGCTTCTCAGAATGTGGCTCAAGGATTTTCTATCCTTTATGGGTACTTACTATAAATGCAGATTTGTGGCTTTATTTCTGTTCTATGGATTTGGATTCAGTCATTGAAAATTGCCCTCAGAAGGTGAAGACATTTCCTGCCAAGCCTGTTGGGACTTGGTTTTGATCCTTGGGACATGCATGGTAGAAAGAGGAGTCAGTTCCCACAAGCTGTGCCTTGATCCACTCCTAACATGTGACACATGTACACTTTGTCACACATACATGTAAAAAAAGAGGAAATTTCCATTTTCTCTATCTTTGATTATAGATGCTCTTTTTTACTGGATATGTTGAAGGATTAAGCCAGTTATTTTAAGCTGGTAGGCTTAAAATGTCAGAGGGTCTGAGGCAGCCACAGGTTGAGAACTCAGTATGGTTGGGATTAGGCAAATTCTGTAATTCCCATCTTTGGTTTCATAGAAATCTTTTTTTTTTTTTTAAAAAAAAAACTTTATTTATTATTTATTGTTTTGCCTGGAACTACAGACAGTTGTTAGCTGCCATGTGGGTGCTGGGAATCGAACCCGGGTCCTCTGGAAGAGCAGACGGTGCTCTTAACCGCTGAGCCATCTCTCCAGCCCCGGTTTCATAGAAATCTTGATAGCAGGTTATAGACTGTTGTTATCCTTTTCAAACAACTGACTTTTCCTAGGTGTAATGACGAGGAACATACACGGATCAGCCTGAATTGTACACAGAAAGCTTTGATGCAGGTGTTAGCTCTTCTCTCCCAGAACAGACAACTTCATCAGAAAACTGAAATTTTCTCACTGGAGAAGGTAAAAATGTCTGCACTCATGTTACTGCTGTGCATGTTAACAGCTATGTTGACCACCACTGGCATGCAGACACTGTGTGTGTTTAATGTGTGAATGTGTGTTGGTCACCACTGGCATGCAGACACTGTGTGTGTTTAATGTGTGAATGTGTGCTGACTATCATTGGCATGCAGACACTGTATTTAATGTGTGAATGTGTGTTGACCACCACTGGCATGCAGACACTGTGTGTGTTTAAGTGAATGTTGGCAGATTGCATTACTATTGTTCTTGTGCCGCAAATTCATTTGTAAAGTGTTAAGTCAGTCATCCAGCCAGGAAGATGTCTCAGTAGGTAAAGGTGATTGCCATGCCAGCCTGGCCACATGACTGATTCCTGGAGCTCACAGATGGAGAGAACTGGCTGTGTGTGCACAACTGACACATACAGACATGAAGTATGGAGAGGATACATTCCTTGAAACTTTACTGTAAGGAGACAGTCTAGGACTAGGAAAACACTGAGACAAATGTTTTTACAAGTTGCAAGTTTAGCTGAGGCATTCCGCCTCCATCTCTCAACAGTCCTCTCCTATCTCTTGACTTAAGCAAAACTTCATAGTGTTCTTTTCCTCCTCAAACTACATTTTATTTTTTATTTCTGCCCTGCTTGCTCTTTTTCTTTGTAGATGTATATAAGAGTAATAACCTGTAAAAAGGTGACAGGCTGTCTTAAAATCACCTCTACCAAACGTCTTTTTTTTTCTCTTTAAGCTTCAGGCAGAGTTTTAGGACAAGGGCAGGAAGCAGCCACATTCTTTGCCTTTTGTCACAGTAGTGTCTAACCCAGTTGCTAATGTTGGTCCTGAGGAAACCTTTTGAGCTGTCCCCATCCTGCCCCATCCTGTCCCATTTTGTCATAGTGTACTTGACATCACTCCATTTTTATTTCCATTCTGATTTTCTCTAAATTCTGAGTCCTAGTAAAACAAAAAGTTTCAGTCCCAGCTCATTGGTCATTCCATTTTTATAAAAGATTTATTTATTTTTATTTTATGTACAGTGGTGTTTTGCCCTGAAACTAGAGTTACAGACAGTTGTGAGCTGCATGTGGGTGCTGGGAATTGAACCCAGGTCCTCTGAAAGAGCACTCAGTGCTCTTAACCACTGAGCCATCTCTGCAGCCCCGGTCATGCCTTCTTTAAAAAAAAATATTCAAAATTGATTTGAATTGTATGAGTGTTTTATCTGCAGGTATGTGTGTGCACCTTATGTAGACAGTGCCTGTGGAGGCAGAAGAGGTGTTGGATCCCTTGGAGTTACAGGTGGTTGTGAGCTGCTGCCATGTGGGTGCTGAGAACCGGACCTGGGTCCTCTGTAAGAACAGCAAAGTGCTCTTAACTGCTGAGCCTTCTCTTCACCCCACCCCCATGTTATTCCTTTAAGTTTCCATAACAGAGGTACCCTCCTTGAGGTGAACGCCTTTAATCTGAGGGGGCAGAGGCAGGCCTATGGATCCTTGTGTGAATTAGAGGCTAGCCAGGTATACAGAACAAGTTCCTGGACAGGCTCCAAAAGCTACCCTGTCTCAAAAAACCAAAACCAAAAAACCCCCAAACAAAAAGTAACTGAGTTTTCATCATGTGTTAACTACCTGGCAGGGTGTGAGCTCTCAGGAGTTAGTTAGAATGTTTTTGTTTTGTTAGGTTTGCATCCCAAACTTCAGCTTACGCTACCACAAGCTTATGTACATAACTGATTCCAACTGTTGTATACATTTCTTAGGACTGGGTTAGATAATGTTTCTAACTTGTTTCTCTTCAGCCTTTGCTTCTGGATACTGGAATGGGAAGGTTGTGCACACTGAATGAACCTGTCTCCCTGGCAACAATGATAGAGCGAATCAAAGGACACCTAAAGCTCTCTCATCTTCGTTTAGCTCTTGGAGTAGGGAAGACCTTAGGTAAGTATTTTTCATCACTTAGCAGATCTACTGTGGCTTTGGACAAATTTTGGTTTTGGTTATTGTTGTAAAGCTTCTGGGCTAGACTTTCTGGTCTAGTCCAGAGGTCAAAGGCTGTCTCTCTGTGCTGGGATTAAAGGTGTGTGTGACTGGCTCAGCTGTTTATCTTTGTATTCAAGGTTTAAGAATTTCCTGAGCTGTCTGCCTAGGATTTAACTGGGTGCTCTCTCCCAAATATTCAGGTTTTATTAAATATGTAATATATATCCACACTCCTTCATCTGAACAAGCCATCTTGTTCAGCCATGTGGCTTGGTACCTTTTCTCAGAGTGACATTTCAGCTTCTTTCCTCTGTAACTCCTGGCGCCTCTGTGGCATCTGTCTCTGCTCTGAGATGTTCCAGTTTTCTTAGCCTGTCAGCCCCACCCACACTTCCTGTCTGCCTTTAGCCAATCAGCTTTTATTTTTTTTTTTATTTTTTTTTTTTTAAAGATTTATTTATTTATTATGCATACAGTTTTACAGAAGAGGGCACCAGACCTCATCATAGATGGTTGTGAGCCACCATGTGGTTCTGCTGGGAATTGAACTCAGGACCTCCGGAAGAACAGTCAGTGCTCTTAACCTCTGAGCCATCTCTCCAGCCCCGCCAATCAGCTTTTATTAAACCCATAGGCAGGACTAATATTTACAATGACAGGAAACAGTAGCAACATGACACAGTCCCACTACAGGTTATTTTTGATATCTAATCTCATAGAGCATAGGATGGCTTCAGACTCCCTGTGCCTCTGTCTCCCAACTCCTGGGATTACAGGTGTGCACTGCTTTATCATGTGAGTGGTAGAGAGCACATTAGCAGCTCAGGGAAAGAATTGTAAACCTTGGCTTCTTTGTCAACTAGATGGGGTAGGCTGTAATGTGGAATACATCACCCTAGTCTATTGTGGTAAAAATTTGTCTTGAGATATGTTTTAAATAGGGTTTATTTGGAGAAAATAGTTTATAAAATAGAGCTGGTTTTAGGAGAAGATGACAGGATGAGGTTGTAGTGTGTTGGAGCCTTTTTAAGGAAGATTTTTTATTTTTATGTCGTATGTTTAAACTTTTGGGTAGTTGGAGTGAATTGTGTATTTGGTTGGGGAACTTTTGTGAGAGAATGACGACTTTTTGTCTTGGTCCCCTCCCTCGAAGGTCTATTTTTGGAATTTTTTTTAGTTAACCACGCCCCGCTCGATTGTTTATATATATAGTTTTTGATTTCCCGCTACATCAGTCTAAATGATAGAATTTGTTAGGTTTTTTGTGTTCATCTCCAGTCAGCACTGGAAGTCTGTTGATTAAAATCTGGTCATTGTTACAATGGAAATGGGGGTTTTAAATCATTAAATAAAAATTCTAGACTAAGATGGGCATGATAGTTCATACCTTTACTTCTAGCACCTGGTAGAGGCAGGTGGCTCTCTGCTTGACCTGAGTCTATAAAGTGAGTTGTAGCTAAGGCTATATACCTTGAGGTCTTGTCTTTAAAAAGGAGAGGGTGAAGAACCCTATACAGTTGTAACATCCTGCTTTTTCTTCTTAAGATTTATTTAACTTGAAGTGTTTGTGTGTTATCAGACCCTCTGGAGCTAAAGTTATAGGTGGTGCTGAGCTACCAGACATGGGTGCTGGGAACCAAACTTTGGCCCTCTGGAAGAGCAGCAAGTGCTCTTAAACAAACCGTCCTCCTGCTCTGCATCTCTCTATACCCTGTCCTCCTGCCACTGTCTGCAGACCCACTGAGGTGTGTTATTAGCACCGAGGCCAAGCCTGGAGCTGCAACACTGCTATTGCTCAGAGGCTTATGGGTCTGTGCAGCTGCATTCCAGTGAACAATGCCTTCCTAGAGTACCCTATGTAGTGCTGAACATGCATCTGTTTGCCTGAATTTAAAGTCAAATTGTTTTTGGAGCTGAGTGTGCTGGCACATGCCTATAATCTGAGCACTTGTGGAGCTGAGCCAGAAAGGATCACTAGTTCTGCTCAAGTTCAAGTTTTGGCTGTCTCTGAATTTAGGGTTAGCCTCACATGTTGGGATTTATAGGCTTGTGCCATATGGCACCATGCCTGCTTTGGTTTTGTCTTATCAAAAGTCCTGGCTGTCTGGGAATTCACTTCTTAGAACAGGCTGGCCTCAAACTTGCAGAGATCTACCTGTCTCTGCTTCCCAAGTGTTGGGCTTAAAGGTGTGCCCCATTAGACCCATTTTTAAAATCAAGATAGCATAATTCCACACTGGTGAAGAGACCAGTCAGTGTGCATTAGGGTTAGGTACAAGTTGTACTGTTAATTATGTCTCTGTAACAACACCTCGTTTTTGTCTTGAAGAATCTCCAGTCAAAGTTGTGGCCCTGTGTGCGGGTTCTGGGGGCAGCATTCTACAAGGAGTGGAGGCCGACCTTTACCTCACAGGTAGGACAATTGCTGGATCTCTTCCCCAACCTTGCTTTATTTCTTTCTTCTTTCTTTCTTTCTTTTTTTTTTTTATTACTACATCCAATCAACAGTTGAAGAGCATTGTAGTATTAGGTTTCTAGCCTGGACTCTCTGGCCTAGCCCTGAGATTCAGACACAGTTGCAGACCCACTGCCACTTAGCACCAAATAGTCACACAAAGGCTTATATTAATTTTACACTGATCTAGGGCCCAGGAATATGACTTGCTAACTCTACTTTTTTTATTATTATTATTATGAATAAAGAAGTCACATTTTCTATCCTTGTATATCCTTATTCAAGGTCCCTTCCCCCTCCCACCACATCAGGTCATTCTCTCTTCTCCACAACTCCCCATCCCCACCCTGGGCAGGCAGCAGACAGTCCCAAGGTCCCACGGTCCCAATATTGCTTAGTTCAGTCTCCACTCCTGGCAGATCCAGTTTTCTCCCCCCAAAATCAAGACTGAGTCAGGTGTTCCTCTAGGGGGAGTGGAATCCAAGGAGTCAGTCCAGGGTGTTTCTGATCCCGAGCTGGTCAGTGGTTATGGTTTGCAGCTTGGGCATGCTTTGCTTTTGTTGTTGTTGTTGTTTAGAGTCCACTAATGAGTGAGTACATTCCCTGCTTATCTCTCTGAGTTTGTGATACCTCGCTCAGGAGGATATTCTCCAAATCCATCCATTTGCCTGCGAATTTTAGGATGTCATTTTTTCTTACTGCTGAGTAGTACTCCATTGTGTAGATGTACCACAGTTTGTTAATCCATTCTTCAGCTGAGGGGCATCTAGGTTGTTTCCAGCTTCTTTCTTTTTCTTTTTCTTTTTTTTTTTTTTTTAAAAAAATATTTATTTATTTATTATGCATACAGTTTTACAGAAGAGGGCACCAGACCTCATCATAGATGGTTGTGAGCCACCATGTGGTTTTGCTGGGAATTGAACTCAGGTCCTCTGGAAGAACAGTCAGTGCTCTTAACCTCTGAGCCATCTCTCCAGCCCCCCAGCTTCTTTCTTAAACACTTAAAACTAGCAGATTTCCAGACTATGCCTGGCACAGGTGAAGTATAATCAACAACTTTTCCCCTTTCATTTCTGATTTCTGTGTGTGTTTGCAGTGCAGGCCTTAGACTCAGAGCCTCCTGCATGCCAGCAAACATTATTATACTAAGCTGCACCACTAACTCCTAATAAATTTAGTTCAAGTTCTGAACTTGATCTATTACACTGGCTCCTAAACTGCTTTCAGTTGTTTACTTACTTAACCCTTCTCTTCTCAGACTGCATGTCCGCTAGTGGGATGCTTTCCTACCTTTTACCTGGGCTGCAAAGACGTTCCTTTTGGCTTAAAGGCCAGTTATCAATTCTGTAGTCACGCTCCAAAATCCTCCTAGGACCTTCCTTTATCTCTGCTCAAGCATATATCCTACATGATGCAATGCACTGCAATTCTAATGGCCCCCAAATTAGTTTTTATTTGGGGGTTATTTTTATTGTATGGGTGTGCCACAACACACACATGTAGAACTCAGGAGATAATTTGGAAGAGTTACTTCTCACCATGTGGGCTCCTGCGATTGACTTTGACTTTTAAGATTGAGGACAAGTGCCCTTAGCCCCTGAGCCATCTCACCTACCAGGCAGGGTCTCACTGGGTAGTCCTGGTTGGCCTGAAACTCACCTGGGAGACCAAGTTAGTTGACCCTCACTTCTGCCTCCTGTATGATGAGATTAAAGATATGCACCACCATACTGTGGTGATATAGTATATATTTAATAAAAGTTGCCTGAAATATATGAGGACAGCCACCCACAGCCACGATGTGAAGATCAGGCAGTGGTGACCCATGCCTGATTATCACTTTAATCCCATCCTATGGATCTCTGTGAGTTCCAGGCCAAACAGAGCAGATAGTTGTAGCACACACCTTTAATCCTAGCCCTAGGAAAGGCAAACTAGGAAGTGAGATAGCTGGGTAGAGAAAGAGGAGGTAGGAGTTCAGCTTTACCTTCTTTCCCTTTGGTTGAGGACTCAGTAGAGAAAAATGTGGAAACAGGATCTATCCTTTGCAGCCTGAGGAGTTGGCTAGGTAAGAACTAGATGTGGCTTGTTTCTCTGTCTTTCTCATAGTTCAGCTTTTCTCTAAGATCTGTTTTTTTATTAATAATATCAAATAGAATTCATGCAATACCATACCTGGCTGCTTTTGCTTTGGTGTGCTCTGTGTATCCCTTCCTGGCCTAGAACTCGATGTTAACCAGGCTGGCCTTGGTAGCATGGCTCCTACTGATGATTTTTCCTGCTGGGACTGAGGCCTCGAGAGGTACATGTACTCCTTGGACTTTGACCCAGATAGAACTAGAGACAGGAGAGAGTTCCATGATTGGAACTCTCAGGAACCAGTCAGAGGGGGAAATGTAAAGACTTAGATTCATTTGCACATTGATAACTGCACGAAGCAGCAGCAGCCAATGGATTCAAAAGTTAGATTTGTGCCAACTGCTGCTGTACTTTACCCCTTTGTCCAATCCTGGAATGCCAAGGTGGTGTGTCGCATCTTGTTACATATGTTTTTCTTTCATCCATCTCGGGGTTCATAGCCTTTCTGCTGTGCTGGAACTAGGCTATCAATCCAGGTTTGTGGGAACCTGTATGTAACAATGAAATCCTCACTCTTTACAGTGTGTCCAGCCTCCCTGGTGGCAATCGTAAATATTCTATATGCAGGCATAACATAGGGGTCTGCTGGCCTATCAGGTTCAAGGACCCTAGGTGATGTCCCTTAAGGTGGACCCAGTCCCCTGGTTGAAACCTGTCAGGGGGAATACCAGATTCATAGAGGGCCCTGAGCTTGGGCCACACTTCCTTGTGTGTCCCCTGGGCTCCTTGTGTAGCATTGAAAAGATCTTGGTCATCTACTTCTGCTAGCAAATCCTACAGCAATTGCAGTTCTCTTCCCTGTTTCCAGTGGCTGAGATTAACAGACTTGTGCCACCATGCCCAATCCAAACTTTTAAGTTTTTCAAGTGTAAATATGATGGACTTGCCATTGATGACTCTCACGTGACCAGGTAAAGTCTAGGTGGAGTGTTTTCTCTCTCGTGCAGCTGTTCTTAAGGATTTTCTCTCAAGACAGTGCCTTTTTCTTACCCCCTTTGTTGTACTTTTAGTGATGAGCTCGAAAAACAAAACAACACTCTTAAAGAGTTGTCTGACATTGTCCTAATCCTCATTTCTCTGTTCTGTCTTCCACAGTGCATTTCTGGCAAATAAAACCTGGGTATTTTCTGGCTCTTAGGCTTCCAACTTGACCCTGAAAAACATACATTAAAATAGCTAATTTCTTTTTTTTTTCTTTTTTGCGATGGGATCTTACTATGTAGTTAGTAGTAGTGGCTGGCCTGGATCACTTGTCTTATTGCCTCAAATGCTGGGATTAAGGGCATGTATTCACCATAACCATGGAGACCCAGCTTTTAAGGAAGCCTGACATGATGTCAGAGCCTAGTGGAGGGTGTGGCTTAACATGAGAGTTCAGAAGACATGACTCTTAGGGACTAACACATACTATTTATACCTGATGGGTTTCATTATGACCCATTCACGCACGTATACGCTGAATACACTCTTGGCCTCCCACTTCTACTGATCGCTCACTCTTGCCCAACTGGTTCCTGTTTTCTCTTTTTATCATCTGGAGAATTTCATTAAAGTTGCTCACACCCCTTCTGTACTCCATGGGCATCCATATATGTGTGGCATGTTCTTGAAAACACACTATTGCACAATTCTATTTGGTATTATAATAAAAACCCACAGCCAGATATTGGGGAAAAGCAGGAATATCAGAGAGATTGTTATGTCTTACCTGCCAACTCCTCAGACTTGTCTCCAGAAATCCTCCGGTTCCAACTTATCTCTCCTTAGCCCACCAAGGAAGTGTCTGGGGAAAGCTGAAAGACCCCTCTTCTCTTCCTCTGTCCACATTCCTAAAGCTAAAATTAAAGGTGTGGTCACTACTCCCTGACCTTCCTAGCTTGGCTCTGTGGTTGACTCTAATATTCCAGATTAATTTTATTAAATATATATCACCACAACACACATACATACAGTTAAGATATTTTAAAGGGTGCTAGTATACAAACTATGTGTAACAGTGACTAATTGTGTAGAGTTGAAAATAGCTTACTTTCCAAAGAACACACTTTTCTTATTTTACATTTAAAAAATTTAGCTGGGATCTGATACTTTGAATCCCATGGTTTGAGAGGCAGAGGCAGGAGGATCTCTGTGAGTTCAAATCAGCATGCTCTACTGAACTACTTACAGGACAGCCAGAGCTACACAGAGACACCATTATTTTTAATTACTTTATGTCCATAAACACTGATTAAGGTTTAACTTTCTATAAATCAAATTGTATATAACACACAGGCACACATGGTATTATTTCAACAATCTTGTATATATTGATCATATCCATCTCCCCTCCCCCACAATGCTTTGTTCTCAAAAATCAATCCTCAAATTCACAAGTGATGTTTTCAAAAATTCAAAACATATTTGAGTTTTCTGTCTTTTCACACAAACTTTTCTTTTTTTTGGTTGAGACAGGGTTTCTCTGTGTAACAACAGCTCTGGATGTCCTAGAACTCATTCTGTAGACTAGGCTGGTCTTGAACTCATGAGATCCACACCTGCCTCTACTTTCCCAAGTGCTGGGATAGATTAAAAGTGTGTGCCACGGGGCTGGAGAGATGGCTCAGCGGCTAAGAGCACTGTCTGCTCTTCCAGAGGACCCGGGTTCGATTCCCAGCACCCACATGGCAGCTAACAACTGTCTGTAGTTCCAGGCAAATAAATAAATAAATAAATAAATAAAGTTTAAAAAAAAAAAAAAAAAAAAGTGTGTGCCACCACTGCCCAGCCACAATAACGAACAAGGCATGTAGTTGCTTATTTGTTGAAAGGGTCTCTTGTAACCCAGGATTGCCTCCAACTATTAGGTTGAGAATGGCTTGGACTCTCGATCCTTCTGCCTCAGCTTCCCAAGTTACAGGATTTCAAGGATACAGTGTCATCCTTGGCAGTATTTTACATTAGTCATGTCCAAAATGCTATAAAACTGTTTTGAGTAACACAAGCATAAAGAGGAAATTTCCACACCTGGACTCATGTGTCAGGTTGTAGTAAAAATGCTGGCACATCCAAAATACTATATGATACTATCTTCAGGCCATGAGACGAAAGTACAGATGAAACATAAAATGAAATTCATGTTCTGGGCTTAGGGGGTAAACAAACTTGCTTTGCAAGCCTGATCTACAAGGGGAGAAGACAAGTGACTTCTCAAAGCTCATTTCTGACCTCCACACATGCACCATGGGGCATTATGTTCGCGCGCGCGCGCGCGCGCGCACACACACACACACACACACACAGAGAGAGAGAGAGAGAGAGAGAGAGAGAAAGCAACACAGTGCCATCTGCATCTTCTGCCCCATCCCTGTATACTTGCTCTGTAACATAGTCCTGACCCAGCACCGTAAGTGATATGTAGTTTGAACCTTTTCTTTTTTCTGTGCTGGGCAGCAAGGCAGGAGTTTGTGCAGTAATGCATTCATCCATTCAGAATACAAACACGGCTTTCTGCTGCAATAGATTCCATGTCTAATATTTAAGAACTTGCTCTTTCCTCTTTTGGCAGGTGAAATGTCCCACCATGATGTTCTGGATGCTGCTTCCAAAGGAATAAATGTCATTCTTTGTGAACATAGCAACACTGAACGAGGCTTTCTTTCCGATCTTCAAAACATGCTGGGTGCTCACTTGGAGAATAAGGTCAATATTATCCTGTCTGAGACAGACAAGGACCCTCTTCGTGTGGTCTAAAATGCACAGAACGTCCTAGTTACGCAAGCTACACATCACTGGAATGGAAACTGGAACGTGCAGGAAGAGTTAGTGGTGCTGCCATCCTTTTACTGAAGTGTATTTAAACATCAATCTGGCTCACCAAATGTTACAGCTCATGAGGAAAAAAACCACATCTTTATTGTACAATAAAGACAAATATTCATTATAAACTCTTGGAAAAGGTGACTAAAACCTGTATATAACTGGGTAATTTTTGTTTTGTTGCTTATTTGTGACAGAATCTCATGTAACCCAAGGTAGCCTCCAACTCACTACTTAGCTGAGGCTGGCCTTGGACTTTTGGTGCCTACCAAACACTGGGATTAAAAACATGCACTTAACATTCTTGGAAGGTAGTTCTGTATAGATGAGAGTGTTTCCATCTCAATGACCTCTGTCCTTTGCTTAACCTTAAACACCATTTAAAAACAGATTCGGAGCTGCGTAGTAGTGCATAGCTTTAACCCCAGTATTTGGCAGGCAAAGGTAGGAGATGGCTCAGCACTTAAACATACTTACTGCTCTTGTAGTGAGACGGAATTCACTTCACATGGCTCACAGCCACCTGTAACTCCAGCTCTATGGCATCTGATACTCTTCTGATCTCCACAGGCACCCACACTCACAAAGACAAAACCAGAACTAAACTATAAAGGCAAATGTAAAGATGTGTACATTATAGAAGATGTTTTGTTTCTGATGTGGCAGTTATAATAAAGTAGACAGATGAAACAAAACACAAGATGCATTGAATTATGGGGATGACTCAGTGGGTTAGGGTCCTGTTCTGAGAACGTAAGGTCCTGACCTGGAAACCCAGCACCCCTGTGAAAGCTGAGCATGGTTATGGCGCCCTAATGCTAGCCCTGGAGAAGAGACAAACTGATTCGGACAGCTCCCTCAAGGTAATAAGGCAGGAAGTGGTAGAGGAGACTTAGCATTTTACTCTGGCCTCTGCACAGATGCTCACACACTCACACACCACACACCACAGAAGCAAAGTGCACACCAGAAAGTTTCATGTTATCACTGTGTATTTATTTAATGTTTGTTGTTATCTGAAACAGGGCATCACTGTAGCTCACACTGGTCTAGAACTCCTGTTTTGCCTGCCTCAGCCTTCTTGGTATTGGGATTATGAATGTGAGCTCATGTCTTGCTACAGACAATTTGAAAGAAGAGAAACAATCTGCCTGCCTCTGACTCCTCAATGGTGGCACTAAAGGGATGTGCTAATTATACTTTCGGGCTATTTAAGAAAATAAAAAATGTCAATGTACAAGAATAATTATTTTTTTTTTATTTTCTATTATCCTGAAAACAATTACTATCATGTAAATCAGGATTTTATTTCTTAGCCTGGCTTCTCCTTGTGTCATAAAAATCAAGGCTATGGTACAGAAATTAATTTTAAATATGCTTTCTAGATTGGGCACATGCCCTATCTATGCCTTATACTTTTCTCACTATCTCGGTTAAATAGTGCAGTCTAACTCCACAGGGAGAAAGATGGGTCATCTTAGCTTACTAGATATATTTCATCACTTCAGAAAAAGCAGACTAACCACCACCTTCCTCCTAAGTTCTATGGGACCCCATCTTTGTACTTTCATGATCCGAAACAAGTGCACTTGGTAGTAATTCAGCTCAAGTATTGAATTGCCTTCAAAAATTAGGGATAACATTTAGTATAAAATAATCCAAAAACATCCAGTTCCAAAATCCCTGAGCACACTGTTCATCCAACAAGAAGTCTCCAAAGAGGTAATAAAGTAAAGGCACATTTTCCTCCCCAACTCGATGGCCACTGCATAGTATTAGAGACCGTACACCAGCCAGGCCAATCAAAGTTCAATTTGATGACATGCCCCTCCAATAATAATTCTTGTTTGCTGGACAGAATGATCTAATGTTGGATGTGAGCCAGCAATTGTACTAGAGGAGCAGCGGCTGGGGTACAGTGACCTTCACCTAAAGACACAGTCTAAGCCTCCTCCTCTTCCTCCTCCAAGAAATCAGCCAATGTTCCATTGTCAACAGGAATTAATAAATATTCTACACCATCAGTTCCCTACAAGATAAAAGAATACATCATATGTTAATCTTTGGTAAGGGAGCTATTTGGACCTTTTTTTAAAAAAATATTTATTTTTATGTTATGTGAATTGGTGTTTTGCCTGCATGTATAACATGTAAGGGTGTCAGATCTTGGAAATTAGACAGTTGTTAGCTACCATGTGGTTGCTGAGAACTGAACTCAGGTCCTCCGGGAGAACAGTCAGTGCTGTTAACTGCTGAGCCATCTCTCCAGCCCTATTTGGACCTTTCTATTGCAGATTAAACAAACAAAAAACCCTGGACTTTTAAATTGTTATGATGTTATTTTGGTGTTTTGAGACAAAGCTTCCCTGTAACTCTGGCTGTCCTGAAACTCAAGAGATTCCCTCCCTCTGCGGTGTGAGGAAAACAGTCACCTATCCATACTCCAGACCTCCATTAGGAAACGCCTGACTGTCTCAGTGTCTGACACACACCTGGGTTCCCTGGACCTTTTATTTTTTTTTTTTAACTTAGGTATTTAAGATAATGCATAAAACTAAAAATTAAGCCAGGCAGTGGTGATGCATGCCTGTAATCCCAACTGCTTTCCTCACATGCTTCCAGGCATGTCTAAGCTGCTGACACTGATATATAAATTTCATACTATTGAGTCAGACAGAACCAAAATCATACAGTCGCCTCAAAATTTCCTGATTTCAGTACATGTACCGCACTCACTGTTCGTTCTCCCCAGGCTGTAGCTGGACACACCTGCCCTTTCCAGATCAGACAGGAGTGACTTCCTGCTCTTCTTCCCTATCTCAACAAGTTCATCTACTTCCGTTACATTTTTGAGATAGGGTCTCACTCTGTAGACCAGGCTGTCCTGGAACTCACAGAGATCTATCTGCTTTTTCCTTCCTAGAGCTGGGGAAAAGGTGTGTGCCACCACACCAGCCTCAAGTAGCTCTCACCTAAAAATATCTTTTGGGGTGGGAAGATAGCCCAGCAGTAAGAGCACCGATTGTTCTTCCAGAGGATCTGGGTGGACTTCCAGCACCTCCATGGCAGCTAACAACCGCATGTAAGTCTAGTTCCTGGAGATCCAATCCCTTCTTCTAGTTTCTACAGGTACGGGGCTTGCATACATGGTGAAGATACATACAAAATATGTACACAAATTAAAAATTAGAAATTTAATAGATTCTAATTAGGTAAAGAACATAACCCAATAGGCTAGGATACAAAAAACTGGCAAATTATTTTTACATATGTTTTTATAAACAAAGAAAACACATTTAATTAAATTATGTATCAAATGATAAAAAAAAAAAGAAATCTACTAGACTCATTCCTGTCTAAGCCCTGACCTACACCTTACCTTTCTAGAGTTGGTCATACACCATCTTCTTTCTCCCAGCAGTCCATCTACAGCACATAGCAAGTGCTCACTGTCACATGACTCCATATTCCAAAACCCCAGATATTGTATGAATTCTTGGACCCTCAGAAGTATCCAACACTACAGAGTATCATTCACTCTCTCATCCTCTGACATCATTTCTTGGGTTTTTTCCTTTCTGGATGTTTAACTTGCCTGTGTCTCCAAGTAACAACATGCACTATCATAGCCAATGCTATAACAGCAATCTTACCTTCTTTGTTTTTATGAGTCTGTGGTCCCTAAACTCAGTCAGCTGGGCCCGGAGTGTGAGATCACTGTTGACAAGAAATGCTTCACGACACTGCTGGTAAAAATCTTGAAAAGAAATTCCTAGAGAGAAGAAAAGATTAAGTTGATACTCTCTCTGGCTGCCTTTTTAAAAAAGAGAAAGGGTCTTGGAACTCAGAGATCCACCTGCCTGTTTCCTGAGGGATGAAATAAAAGGCATAGACCACTATGCCAGGCCTAATCCTTATTTTTAAGATTTACTGTAATCTTTTAAGTTTGTGTGTGTGTCATCGTGCGTGTATGTATGTATGTATGTATATATATATATATATATATATATATATATAGTGTGTATGTGTGCACACACTCACTCAGAAACCACAGCTGAAGTCACAGGTGGTGTAAGTAGGAACAAAACTCGGGTACTCGGCAAGGGCAACAAGGTAGGCTCTCCGCCGCTGAGCCATCTCTCCAGCTTCACAATCAACACAGATACCCATATAAATAACCCCTCAGTGTTGTCCATTGTGGGTTATATTTTAAAGTAGATCAATTTACAAGTAGTCACTTGTGACTAAATAGCACATAACCTTGTGGGCAGTTCAAGCACCATAATACCAACTTTAAAAAATTTTTTTTAATGATTCCTTTATTCTTTTTTTAAAGATTTATTTATTTAATGTACATTGGGGTTTTTCCTGCATGTATGCCTGTATGAGGGTGTCAGATCACCTAGAACTGGAGTTACAGACAGTTGTGAACTACCATGTGAGTACTGGAAATTGAACCCTGGTCCTTTTGGAAGAGCAGCCAAGAGCAGTCAGTGCTCTTAACTGCTTGAGCCATCTCTCCAGGCCCGATTTCTTTATTCTTATTTTACATGAATTTCTGTTTTGCCCATGTGCATGCTGTATGAGAGTGTAGGGTTCTATGAAACTGGAACTACAGACAGTCCTGAGCTGCCATGTGGGTGCCGAGAACTGAACCTGGGTCCTCTGGAACAGCAGCCAGTGCTAATAACCACTGAGTCATCTCTCCAGTCTCCAATAAAATTAGTTACCTTGTTAATAATTTATCAATTTCATCATTACCTTATGCTAAAGGACCTGGCAGATCTGTATGGAATTGAGTGTGTGTTAAAGGGATGATTCCTATTCTTGATTATTTCTTGTAACAGAATAAACAATGAAGTTAATTCTGACTCATCATTAATAAAATCAGCAGCTTCAATGTGTAAAACAACTCTTTCTGCATACTGAGTCAGTTTTATTAAATTATAATATATCATCAACACCACCCCTGTCCCAGACAGAGTGTATAGTTTTGGAGCTGGTCCTGGAATTTGCTCTGTAGGCCAGGCTGGCCTCAAACTCACCCGCCTCTGCCTCCATAGTGCTGGGAATAAAGGTGTGTGCCACCATCTACCAGCTAAAAATGGTTTATTATGTATACAGTATTCTGCCTGCATGTATGCCTGTAGGCCAGAAAAGGAGACCAGATCTCATTATAGATGGTTGTGATCACCATGTGGTTCCTGGGAATTGAACTCAGGACCTCTGGAAGAGCAGCCAGTGCTCTTAACCTCTGAGCCAGCTCTCCAACCCCCTACAAATGACTTTTTTTTTTTTTTTTTTTTTTTTTTTTTTAAAAACTTTATTCATTTATTTATTTGCCTTGGTGTTTGCCTGGAACTGGAACTACAGACAGTTGTTAGCTGCCATGTGGGTGCTGGGAATTGAACCCGGGTCCTCTGGAAGAGCAGACGGTGCTCTTAACCGCTGAGCCATCTCTCCAGCCCCTACAAATGACTTTTAAGGGAGTATTAACTTAAGAAAAAAAAATGTGATCACTAAAATTTTTGCATACACTGACACATTTTTGCAAAGGGATATCAAATAAGATGCCCAATATACAAAAAATATGAAATTGCCAGATATAGCTCCAGTAGTGTGTAAAATTCTAAGAGTTGTGGGTGTGTCTTCCATCCTGTTCACAGAATACCTGCAGCATGCTGGAAGTTGATTGACTACAGGTGTGGACAGACACACCCACCACAGAACAGTCACTTATCTCTGCTGTGGGAAATGCAAAGGGAATACACGGGGATAGAAAGCCACATTAAATATCACAAGCATCAGATACCGATGTAGGAAGGGCTGTCCTGGTTATCCAGCTGGAACTTCATAAGTAGCCTGAAAATCCCCCTACAAAAACAAAACAAAACTAAAAATCAAATAGAGAAATACTATGTAGTAGTAAATGTAAGAATATCAAATACGTAATACGTAGCTAGGCTTCATTGTGTTTTGTTCCTTTCTCCAAGAAACTCATATCCTCGCAGGAAATAAAATTTTTCTATGTAGGAGCCTCTGTGTGTGTGTGTGTGTGTGTGTACATGTGTATGTGTGTGTGGAGCCTGTGTGTGTGTATGTGTCTTTCTCTCTCATCTCTCCCCTCCCCATCCCTCTTCTCATAAAACCTGAATCGGTCTGCTGACCCTTCTGTAGTTTCGGATGCTCAAAAGACTGAGACTGGCTGCTTGGGCACAGTTGCAGACCTCTATCCTATGCTGGGTATGGTGGCACAGGCCCTTAATCTCAGAACTCAGCAAGCATAAGCAAGTACATCTCTGCATTTGTTACAAGAAAGCCTGGTCTATACAGTAAGTTCCAGCACAGCCTAGACTACACAGTGAGACCTTTTCTCAAAAGCAACAAAACAAACAAAAGACCTCTAGCTGAGTACCAGCAAGCACCCGTCTCACATTCACTGAAGAAAACACAATAAATGGTCTGAGTTTTCTCTGTATTCACAACTTAAACATTTTTGTTCAGAAATAAAAAAGATAACGGTGTCTAAGTATGTGCACCATTTATGTACTTTTAGGATTCCCCTGGACTGAGGTTACATATAGCTGTGAGTCACCATATTGATCCTAGGAATTAAAGTCCAAGAATGCTTTATTTAAATTCTGAGCCATCTCCCCAGCCCCTAACAATTTGTTGAGAAAAAACTTATTTGGCTGTATTTGTCAATTTCATAGGCTAATACTGAATACTTTGCCGATTGCGTAATCTAGTCCTGGTCACAATTTTTATTGTTCTTAATCATTTACAGCAAGTAGGTAGTTTTGTTTCTGTGCATTGTTACCTGAGAAGGGACTCCTAATTGAGGAAATTATGAGATCATATTGGCAAATAGGCATGTCTTGTTAATTGGTGTAAAAGGGCCTAGACTACTGTGAGTGGCACCAACCCTAGGCAGGCGGATACCTAAGCAAGTCAGCAAGCAGCAATCCTCCAGTGTCTGCCTTCAGTTCTTTCCCTGACCTCCCTCACTGATGAACTGTGACCTGGAAGTATAAGCCAAGTAAATCCTTTTCTCCCCCAAGTTGCTTTTGATTATGGTATTTACCACAACAGCAAAATAAAACTAAAGCAGTATCACTGATAAACTTGGTAGTACATCCTTAGATGTCAAAATTTGCTTTGTTTTCTGAAGAGCTATGATTGAATTGAGGGTTTTGTGCATGAGACAAGTGCCCCAGCACTGACTGTCCAGCCTAGTCCTCCAGAGTACATGTTATTTTTGTAGTGGTGCCGAGAGTTGAATTAAGGAGATTTTGCATTCTAGGCAAGTATTTGACCTCTGAATTACATCTCTAGGCCTAAATGTATAAATGTGGATATATGTCTTTCTCTCCTTCTATGTACAATTACTTTACAGTTTTCATTCTTACCTTGCGTTGGGGGTAAGGCTTCGTAAAACATGAATCAGAGAACTCAGTGGGAGAGACGCAGACTGTTTGACCAGAAGGGAGTTCTCATAGGATGTCTCTTCCAAGTAAGGGCTATACGTAGTAGTTTCATACCAAAGCCAATTATACAGACTCTGCTTTGCATGATCCCACACTACAGAAGATGATCAAAGCAAAGATTACGAATTACTGTCATATCACCATGTTCCATGAGACTTCACTGCAGTAGAGAAAGGAAAAGCACCCGACAGGTAGGAATGCAGGTCAGTGATTAAAGTACACAAGGGTCTGGGTTTATACCTCAGTACAGCATTAAAAAAAAATCATAAACCTTGATATCTGTAACTCACAATCTGCTTCCGCTGTCAATCAATCTCTTAATCATTTAGTTTTGTTTTGAGACAAGGCCTCATTATGTAGCCCAGGCTGATCTCAAATTCACAATCCTCTTGCCTCAGCCTCTCAAGTTCTAGGGTGGCAAGTAAGAGCTTCCGTACTTGGCTAACATCTGAATCTTTATTTGTACATTAAATGAAAGTATCTCAGCACCACTACTAACTCTTTTAAAACTTTTAATAAGGCAGGCAGGCAGCTGTAGTGGCACTTGGGAAGCAGAGGCAAATAGGTCTCTGAGTCTGAGGTCAGCCTGGTCTACACTGAGTTCTAGGACAGTCAGAGCACCACTTAAATAAAATGTAATAAGGAGGCTAAAGAGATGGTTCAGCAGTTAAGAATGTTTACTGCTCTTGCAGAGGACCAGGGTTCAGTTCATTTCCAGGGCATCTGATGCCCATGGGCCTCTATAGCATATGGTGCACATAAACTCACACAGGCAAAAATACACAAAAATTTAAAAAAAAAAAAACCTTAAAAACTTAATAAGCTTCTGTTTTACCATTATCACAAAATCTTTGAATTTATAAAATAAACATCTTTTAATTCTAGTACTTGGAAGGCAGAGGCAGGCAGATCTCTGTGAGTTTGAGGTCATTCTGGTCTACAGAGCGGGTTTCAGGACAGCCAGGGCTGTAACACAGAGAAAACCTGTCTCAAAAAATAAAACATGGGGCTGGAGAGACAGTTCAATGGTTAAGAGCACTGGCTGCTCCTCCAGAGGACCCAAGTTCAATTCCCAGCCCCCACATGGTAGCTCACAACTGCGTATAACTCCAGTTCCAGAGGATCTGACACCCTCACACAGATAAAACACCAATGAATGTAAAATAAATTAATTAACAAGCAAGCAAACAAACAACACTGCAGTACCACAAAGAGTAGGGTGGGACCAGAATAGTGGCTCTGTTCCTCCTCCTGTAACTTCAGGCATAAGCATACTTCTCCAGGGCAGAGCTTTAGTTCTGATAAACAGAGACTACCTTTTAACAAGCTGAAAACTTACTGAAGATCAGTAAGAAGATTTTGTAAGACTAATCTCTCAAGGAAGAAAGTGAGTAACTTACTGAGAGGTGCATTGAGGTGATCAATAGATGCTATAAGGTACACATTATCCAAAGATGACAATTGTCCAAGAATTTGCTGGCTATTGTCTCCTCTCAACATCTGGCTATCCAAATTGTGGATAAGAAGAAAGACTTCTAAAGAAGAATCTAGAAGAAAAGGAAATCCAGTCATTATTTTTCAGTGATGATTGTCACATCCTTAGTACATACGACACCTAGGTATTAAAGGCTATTCAAAGGCAGGTTCTAGGCAAGCACTCTACACATTAGTAACAAACCCAACCACAGGCAGATATGCTTTATAAAGTAACTGAATAGTATCTGGAGCTGGGAAGATGGCTAGTTGGTAAACTGCTTGCTGTACAAGCAAGGGGACCTGAGTTCAATCCTCAGCACCCATTTAAAAAAAAGATGTAGCAGCTTGCACTTGTCATCCCAGGGGTTGAAAAGCAGAGGTCAAGATAGGCGGATCAGCCAGCCAGCCAGCCTAGCCAAATCTTTAGCAAGGTTACAGTGAGAACACACACTCAACACAGACAGACAGACAGACAGATAGACAGACACAACACACACACACACACACTGATTAAGGAAGACATCACATGCCAACCCCCACTTCTATATGTACAATTACAGCCATGTATGTTCATTCCTACATACCACACACACATATACACAATATTAAGATAAAAATGTCAGAAAAAGACATACAAATCTGTTACAGGTACTTCACACTGCCAAAAAGTAAGGTTATTCTAGAAGAAGGTCATACAGAGTTAAGACAGTAGGAGAAACTTCTTTGCATTAGGTGAAACTCACAACAAATTAGTACAAGAGGGAAGACAAATTATTTTAAAAAAATCTAAATTAACATCGACTACAGTATCCCTATTAAAACAATATTTATCTTTTAGTCTAAAATTCCATAAATGCAGAGATGCACTGTGTGACTTCACCCTAAAGGCTATGGATGATTTCCTTTATGTTACCTTCTTTAAATTTGTTTATTATCCAGTCTCGCTGATCCAGAACACTCTGGAAAGTACCCATATGATTGAGGACATCTTCAGTTATAGAATTCAGGATCTACATCACAGAAGTGCAAGAGGTACCATATCAACTGCAATTTATTCTGTCACATATGATAAATACAATTAGCAAATTGATCTTTTCATAAATTAAGAATAATTTTGAGTTTCTTACAAAGTTTTAAAAGTACTAAAAATTCCACTGAGTATTTTAAGTATATCTAATTCTTTAAAAAAAAATACATTAAGGCTAAAAGAAAAAGGAAAGAACAACAAAGTGGAAAAAAATAATGTAAGAGCGGGAAAAAAAACAGTTTAAAAAAAAACTTGGGGGCTGGAGAAATGGCTGCTCTTTAAAGGACCCAGGTTCAAGTCCCAGCACCCACATGGCAGCTCACAACTGTCTGTAACTCCTGTTCCAGGTTCCAGGCGATCTGACACCTTCATACCAATATACATAGAAAAAGCTAAATACATTAATTAAAAAAAAACACTTAATGAAACTCTAAATGTGAACCAGGTGCAGTGGTATACAGCTTTAATCCCAGCACACTGGAGGCAGAGGCAGGCAGATCTCAGGTTCTAAGAGAGCCTAATCTGCAGAGAGCCTGCCTCAAAATAACCAAGAGAAAAGGGGGAGGAGCAAGTATGATTGTCTCAAAAGAAACAAGACCAACACTGAGGACTGAAAAGGGCGCCTACCACACTGGCTAATATCCAAAACTCTGATATAAGTCTCATTTGAAGTAAAAATGCTTTATGATAAACATACTGTAAAACTACTTATTATTATTTATACTTCTATTATTTGTGTACCAATATGATACAAAACCATAATAAAATTACAGATTCCATAAGCCTACTTTGGCTGTTCATTAGTAACTCCGTGTAGTAAATAAACAGAGGCAGTGTTTCCTTAAAGTTTCAAATGAGTCGTGCTGGATGGTAAAATGCCTCCTTAAGATCCATCTATATGAAAGTCCTGGAATGTATTTTGTTAATTAGCGATTGATGAGGGAGAGCCCAAAAGATGGTGTGTGGTGACACCCTGGGCTGGTGGTCCTGGGTGCTATAAAAGAGCAGGCTGAGCAAGCCAGGGGAGCAAGCTAGTAAGCAGCAGCCTCCATGGCCTCGGCATCAGCTCCTATGTGAGATTGGCCCTGACTTCCTTCAATGATAGACTACAATGTGGAAACCTAAGCTAAATAAACCCTTTCTTCTTCAATTTGCTTTTGGTCATGGTGTTTCATTACAGCAATAGCAACCATAACTAAGACAGTAATTATGTATGTATGTGCTTGTAAGGGTGAACATTTCTGTGTGGATACATTACAGGACAAGTATGGATGCTGTCCACATTTATTTTTATTTTCTAATTATCCTTAAGAGAATTTTTTCCATTACTGTATGTGTTATGAGTGCTTTGCTTACATGTATGGACATGCACTTTGTACATGCAGTGCTCTAGAAAGCCACAAGGGGGTATTCAATCTCCTGAGCCTGGAGTTACAGACAGCTATGAGCTACCATGTAGATTCTAGAAATAAAACCTGGGTCCTGTGCAAGAGCAGCCAATGTTCTTAATCTCTAAGCCAACTGTCCAGACCTATGAATTCATTTTGAGACAGGGTCTCTCACTAGCATGACACTCATCTAATATTAGGCTGGCTGGTCAGTAAGCCTTGGGGATCAGGAGTTCCCACCCCTGGTCTCCCCAGCACTAGGATCACACACCTAGCTCTTTAAAAAAAAAAAAAAGAAGAAGAAGAAAGAAAAGAAAAGCAATGTTCAGGTGATTGAACCATTTCCCCAGACCCATGTCAAAACTGGGTCTGGATCAAAACAGTAATAAATTCAAAGATAAAAATTCAAAGCGAAATGCTCTAAATTCAAACATATGACCTTAACCTAAACCCTCCCCCCCAAAATCCTTTATATTCAGTGTTCAGAAGAAGAAATTGCATCCACACTACTGTGGGGTCATGACTCAGCAATGGACATAATGTCATTCCATTTAATAGTTTTGAATCTTACTGATTTCACACTGATTCCAGGAAAGAAGCCGTTGATAACAACATGAATGGAATCTTGAAGCATGGTGGTTCGAAACTTTTCTAGTAAATCTCTCTTGGACCCCAAACCATAAAGCACAATGTTGAACCCAAGGCTGTAAGGAAAGATAACATCCAAAAAAATTAAAGTTTCAGACTTCTGACTGCAGCTTTATTATCAATCATTTAAGCTTATAAGGATTGCAGAGAGAAAAGCATAAAAGGATAAAGGATAAAAATAAGATATATGGTGTATACCTATCATCTTAGCACTTGGGAGACAGAGGTAGGAGCATTGCTATTACCTTGCCTGGTTTAGAAAACAAGCCCTAGGCTAGCCAGGACTACACGGTGAGACTCTGACTCATTAAAATATAAATATAAATATAAATGAATGAAATTAAAAGTCCAAAGAGCAAAGGAAGAACTCGGGCATTTACACAGTTAAATTGTTAGTTCTCAAGAACACAGCAAAGGCACCATTCACTGTCCAAGAGAGAGCTCACAGTTCTAATTAGTTTGACAGTATTCTCTGCAGGCCTGAAGGTAAGTGTCTACTGCCCATACTGTAACATTTAAAACATGCCAAAGGAATAGTGAATCAAACAACGTTAATTTACTTTGATTACAACAATGAACATCTGGGAGTAACAATGTTGGCTGGAAGGTTTTCCAGGAGGAAATCAGCATATCATTTTAGAAATATTGGGGAGAAATTAGGGAAGAGGAAGAAAACCAAGGAATTAACTGTCATGTAGAAAACTGTAAGCATGTCAAAATAATAGACTGATGAATACGGAAGACAAAAGGAAAATGCAGTTTTCTACTCTGGGCGACTACAGAATGATTGGCATATCTAATGATAGAAAAGAGGCAAGTGGAGAGAATGGTTTCAGATGAGGTTTATATATGTGCTGTGGGATAATGCTCTTGTACACTGTACTCTATTAGTTTACTACAACGCTGACTAGCCAGTAGCCAGGCAGGAAGTATAGGTGAGCTACCAGACTAGAATTCTGAGAAGAGGAAGGGCAGAAAGGAGTCACCTGCCAGACAGAGAGGAAACAAGATGAGAATTTGGACTGAGAAAAGGTACCAAGTTAATTTAAATGTAAGAGCTAGTTAGTAATAGGCTTGAGACACTGACCCAGCAGTTACTATAATATTAACCTCAGAGTCAATTATTTGGGAAGCGGCTGCCTGGTATCTGAGAGTTTCTGGCCGGGACAGAAACTTCTGACTACAATGTCCAGTTATTAATAAGGCACCCAAGTAGGATGCTCAACGTATATTCTACTAGCTTCGTCTACTGCTGAATAATGTTAAAGTTGGATATTCCAGTGCCGAGTCATTCACTTAAAAAGATCAGAAGCTAAGAGAGGAAATGAATGAGACAAACCAAATCCCTAATTATTTATAGAAGCCCATTTAGCAAGACATGAGGCTCCTAGACATGCATGATAGCTAGGACAGAATAGGAAAGATATTCCCTGGGAGACACTGGCAAGGCCAAAGTAGCACAAACAGCCAAGAAAAGTCACAGAACTATTTGCATCACTGAAGTAGAGACAACAGGTCTAGACTAGGAAGCAGAGCCAAGCTTGAGCTGACATACTGAGAAAGAAAGAGCTAGAAGGCTGGAGGGTGGGATCAAAAAGCAAAGCTGCTGTACAAATCTACGATGCACACATCTCTAGTTGCCAAGAAAAACAGTTTTCTGCAGGAAAAGAATAACCCAGCATCAATGGGAAGCAATACTGATAACTGCTGTTCTCACAGCTGCACCTGCTGGCTTAATTTCTGATTGCTTTTTTTTCCTTCTGTCCTTCCCCCACCCCCCACCCCATGACATTTCCTCCATGTTCTCCTCTCCTCCCTCCCACTGGACTGGACTCAATGCCTCACACATACCAGGCACAAACTCTTTCACTAAGACACAGCCCAGTCTTTGCTGTTGTTTCTAACCTAAAACTGACTCAGCTTCCTCGGTGACTTTGCTATTTGTTAGTGTGAAGGTATATTTTCATCAGCGTACAGTTTAAACATTTGGAGCTACAGCTATTTATTTCTGAGTAGGCTCATGTGGCCCAAGCTGGCCTTAAATTTACTGTGATATAAGGGTGACTTGAAAATCTGTCTTGATCCACCTACCTCTACCCATCAAGTGCAAGGACTATAGGTGTGTTATCACACCAGGCTAAGATCCCCCTGATACAAGCATAAAAGTTTTAAAAAGCATTAAGATCTGATTTAATTACTCTTCTACACATTTTTTCTTCCTCCCTCCCTCCGTCCCTTCCTTCCTTTCTTCAGCCCTGGCTGCCCTGGAACTTGCTGAAATCAAACTGGCCTCAAACTCAGAGATCCACCTGCTTCTGCTTCCCGGGTACTGGGATTAAAAGCATTTGTTACTAACACCTGGGGTCTTCTAGACATCTTAATGGAAAGTAAAATTATAGCTGAAGCATATAAAAAATAAAATTAAACTATTTTAAGGAAGAATTTTAAAAGGTAAAAAGATCACCTAACAAATCTCATCATGCTCTCTGAAAGTACTTGTACACAGAATTACATTAAAATAAAATATATTCTATTTCCTTTTGAAACAGGGTCTAAGTTGTGATTTGAATGAGAACAATCCCCAGAGGCTCATGTATTTGAATGTTTGGACACAGAATAGCACTATTTGAAAGGATTAGAGAGTGTGACACCAGGGTCAAGCCAAGTCCAATGTCTTTCTCTTTCTGATGTCTATAGACCCATGTCTGCCAGCATTCTACCATGTCTCCATCATGATGATAACAGACTAAATCTCTCAAACTATAAACAATCCTAAGTAAATGCTTTCCTTTGTAAGAGTTGCCTAGGTAACTCTAGGTGGTGTCTCTTCAGAATAGAACACTGAGACACATGTAATCTAGGCAGCCAGGGATGGTCTTCAATTCTTGGTCCTTCAGTTTTCAACTCCCAAGTACTGTGATTTATATTTAAAATGTAATTGACACATTTACTAATCTTTTTTATTATTTTTTAAAAATTTTATGTGCCTAGGTATTTTGCCTGAATGTATGTGTGTGAGAGAATGTTGGATTCCCTGGAACTAGAGTTACAGATAATTGCGGCTGCCATGTGGGTGCTGGGAATTAAACCTGAGTCCTCTGGAAGAGCAACCGGTGCTCTTAACCACTGAGCCATCTCTCCAGCCCTCATACTTACTAATCTTAACATTTATTTATTTATTCATTCATTTATTATTTTTTTGGTTTTTCAAGACAGAGTTTTTCTGTGTAGCTCTGGCTATCCTGAACCTCACGCTGTAGACCAGGCTGGCCTTGAACTTAGATTCACCTGCCTCTGCATCCTGAGTGCTGAGATCAAAGGTGTGTACCACCATGCCAGTTTTTTTTGTTTTGTTTTGTTTTAAGAAAAAAAGAGAAAAAACCAACAACAAAGAAAAACTAGAGAATTTCACAGAGTTGGAGAGATAGCTTAGTAGTTATGAGCATTTGTTCTTACACCTGACAGGGTTCAGTTTCCAGCCCTCACATGGTACTTCCCTACCATCTGGAGCTCCAGTTCCAGGGGACTTGACGCCCTCTTCTGTCTTCCATGGACGGCAGACATACACATGCAGCACATATGTACATGCAGGCAAAACACTCACATACACTTGAAATAAAGCTTAAAAAATATTTTAACTATATTATTTCTGAGATGAGTCATACAATAAAATGACATTTCTGTGTTTGAGTTATTAAGCTGGAGAAATGCCGTAAGTTTTGTTATGCTCTTTGGATGTAGTGTTATAGCCTTGGTTTGCTCATGCAGTCCCAGGCTGACTTCAAGTTCATGATATTCCTGACTCAGTGCCACCTCACAAAGTCTCAAGGTTACAGAAGTATAGCAGGGCAATTGGTCCATCTGTGTGTGCATGTGTGTATGTTTAATTTAGTTAGTTTTTGTCAAAAAAACAAAAACAAAAAACCTGAACATATTCAGAAAGAAGGACTCTCACTTGAGGAACTGCCTTTATCAGACTGTCTGTGGGCATGTCTATACAGAAATGCTTGGTACCAGGAGAGGCCAGAAGACACTGAGGAAGGAACCTGGAAGTGGAGTGACTGACAGTCATGAGCTGAGCTGCCATGTAGGTGCTAGGAACGCAACCTGGGTCCTCTGATAGATTAGCCAGCTCTCCAGCCCTGCCATCCAACTTTGAAAGTGTTAAAAGGTTTTGAAGACTGAGACTTTTAATGTGTATGTCAGGTTGATAAATGGTGGGTTGTACTGGTTATTTTACCAATTCAGCATGTTGTCACCTTGACAACCAGAAGGACTTTCAACTGACAACTGCCTTGGTCAGGTTGCCTGGCGCTATGAGCCACAGAAATGTGCGGCTGGCATCAAAAGGTCAACACACCAGAACCAGGGATTATGATGGAGAGCTTAAAACAAGAATGCAAAGTGTACCAACATTATTGGCTTTTCAAAGATTTGGCTGTTTCCTGCTGTAGATTTCTTATGTGAAGCCATAAGTGTTTTTCCCTTCTGTTACAAACCTGGGATCTATTTCCTACATTTCAGCAGTGTTTTGATCATTTACTGGGCACGACTTCTCCCATGTACTGAGTGATTCCCCCAAACATACACTCCATGGAATCTCCGATGAAAGAATTTAGTCATGTAGTCAATAACCTTGGTTCCCACAGCCCAATCTTTGCTGTTTCCGGAGACATATATTAGAAGCCGGCTCCCTACAATTATCTCCAGGATATATGGTCTGGAAGGGAATCTTTCAAATAGTCACATTTGGGACCTTCAGGGATAAAGACGATCCAAGCTCTGTAACTTTGTGATTACCAGAGAGCTGCCTTTGTTTGTGTGTGTACAGAAAGTAAAAACTTTGCAGCACAGAGGAAGACTAGAGCGAGGACAAGGAAGGAGAAAGAGAACAATAAGGAGTGGATGGAAAGAACGGGCTCGTTAGATCCCTTGCCCTCCTGTGGCTGTAGAGCCTCCTCTGAACTCTGGAGAAAGCTTACAGGTGGGTCCCCAAAGGCTATCCTTAACCCTGTGGGCAGGCTGAGGAGCATCTTCTTGATTTCTGATAGTGAAGTGGAGTCTAGCTCTCTGAGGGCGGTGCTATCTGTGGGCAGCTGAGCAAGCCAAGGGATACAAGGCAGGAAAGAGCCCTCGATGGGTTTGCTTCACATTTCTGCCTGAGTTCCTGCCTTGGCTTCCCAAAATGATGTACTATAACCTGTAGGGTGAAATAAACTTTCTCCTCCCCTACTTGCTTTTAGTCATGGTGTTTGATCCCAACAACAAAAAAGGAAACCACCACCCCGACAAAGTGTATGTGCATGTATCAAGTTCACTATAAAAATAAAGACAAAGGGATGGCCAGATGTATGACTGAGTAAAAGCACTTACTGCACACATCTGATAACTGAAGTTATAACCCTTGAACCTAATCCTCAGATCTTCAATGTGCACTGTGATACACACATGCTCACACCCACATATACAAATAGCAAATCAAAGAAGACACACAGAAAAAGAAAATGAAAGTTGGATGGTGGTGGTGGCTGGACAGAGATGGTGCACATTTTAAATTCCAGCAATCTGGGAGGCTGAGGCAGGTGGGTCCCTGTGCATTTGAGGCTAGCCTGGTTTACAGGGAGGGTTTAATGACAGCCAGGGCAATGCAATGAAACCATGTCTTGGAAAAACAAAAACAAACAAAAAAGAAAATGAAATATAGTTTGGGGGTAATACTAGGAATTAAACCTAAGGCCTCACATATGCTATACAAATGTTCTACCACTGAGCAATATTCCCAACCTGAAAATCAAATATAGCAAATATGTTTTTTGGTTTGTTTTTGGAAACAGGGTCTCTTTATGTATTCCTGGCTGTCCTGAAATTCACTATGACAACCAGGATGGCCTAGAATTTGGAGATTATCTGCTTCCACCACGCAAGTGTTGGGATTAAAGGCATGAACCACCACACCTGAAGCCAAATTATGTTTCAACATAAACATATACATATTATTTTTCATTGTGCAAGGGTGTACAATGATAATACTTACTGTAGCTGTAGCATCCATTTATGAAACAACTTTTCATGCTCTTGATTTAACTGTTCAATTTCAGCAGAAAAGGAAGGCGAGAATTTCCTCAATAAGTCACGTAGCGTTTTCTTTTAAAAAAGAGAGGAAGTTCTCAGTGGAGACACTGACTTAAACCAGATTTGCAAATAATATAAATAATTCTGAATATAAAAAATTCAACTGAATATAAAACATTCTTCCAATATAACTTAAATAATTGTTTAATTAAAAGCTGGATTTTTTAAAGATTTAATTATCCTCACGTATGAATGTTTTTGTACATAATCGGTGCCTGTGGAAGTCAGAAGTGGGCATCAGATTCCCTGGAACTAGAGGTATAATGTTTGCAAGATACTACGCGGATGCTGGGACCTGAGTCTGGGTCCTCTGCAACAGGAAGTGCTCCCAATGGCTAAATCATGTCTCCAGATCTTCATAAGGTTCTTTATATTTCAAGCATAAAATAACAAGATAAAAGCAAGCTAAGTTTTCCTAGAACCATTTAAATAACAACTTCAAATATAAATCTTTAATTTCTAAAAATATGATTACTGTAAAATGACCAAATCTTCTTCCTGGTTTTCACAAAAATATAGTTACTGTAAAATGATCAAATATTCTTCCTGGTTTTCACAAAAAATTCAGACACACAAAAACCAAATCAAAGATAACACCTCCCAAACTTAGGGCTTTGGGGCTGCTCCTCAGGATGAAAAGAGCTGCAAATATGAGACCCTGAGCTTAACTCTAAGCACAATAATAACAACACAAAAAATTCATAAAACCAAACCTGTAGATTTGGAAAATTATAAAAAGTGAGGTAATAATGTAAATTTTTGGAAAACAGTCAAATTCCTTTATAATTCGCCTGTAGAAGAGGCACAAATAAGATCATCAGCTTTGCAGGTTTTGTTTTTTC
>PVIH01010849.1:36079-72733 GCA_004025045.1 Sigmodon hispidus
CCCTCCAGTTCTGTCCCCCCCTGCACACCCCTACCCCCTCCTCTGAAAAGGTTAAGACCTCCCCTGGGGAATCAGCAAAGCCTGGTACAATCAGTTGAGGCAGGTCTAAGCCCCTCCCCTCTGCATCAAGGCTGTCTGTACAAGGTGTCCCTCCAAAGGTAATAAGTCCCAGAAGGCCAGCTCATGCACCAGGGATAGATCCTGATCCCACTGACCTGGGCCCTCAAACAGACCAAGCTACAAAACTGCCTCCTGTATGCAGAGGGCCTAGTCCAGCCCCACACAGGCTCACAGCTGTCAGTCTAAAGTTGCTTGCCTACTTCTTAAGTCTCTATCTTCATAAGAACATGCCTCAGCTCCCTGACTGGTCCAACAAGGAAGACAGACATGGGACATTCCTAGATCTGCTGACCTCAGCTAACACACAGACATGAGAGCTAAACGCCTATGCTCTGCCTGTAACTCTCCTCCTTCAGCATCATTAACAGGCACTTTCTGCATTCTCAGAGATGACTTGTTCTAGGGTCTTCCTTTGACCTCAGAGCCACCTTATATAAAATAGATGGCAAATATCAGTGACATTTCTTTGTTTTCTATTTATTTATTTATTGCATGTGTGTTCATGTGTTTGTGTGTGTGTAGTAGAACATGTTTCCACAAGCATGTGGAATCCGGAAGTTAGGATCTTCCCCAATCACTCTCACTCTTTGAATGTTTAATGCCACCTGTGCTCATTGTGCCCAAAGAAGCCAAAACACAGCTCCCACCCCCTTGATCTAGAAATACAGTATTTGACAGTGCATCTACTGCTGAACCACCTCTCTAGTCCCTTGTCCCTATTTTCTGATAAGGATTCTTTTCTTTTTTAAAAAATGTACTTTATTATTTTAAATATGCATATGGTATGCATGTATGAATGCAGATACATGGGTACCACAGCAACCCTGTGAATATAAGCCAATAACATTCTCTTTTTGGGTTAAAATTATTAATCCCACTGCCCTTTTAGATTTGTTTTTTTCTTTAATTTTGGGGGAGTGGAGTATCCAAGTAAGCTGCCTGTGGAGGCTGGAAGAGGGTACTGGGACTCATACAGGTGGTCGTGAGTCACATGGGTGCTGGGAACTGAACGTTGGTCCTCTATAAGATCAACAGATACTCTGAACTGCTGAGCTATCTTTCCAGCCCTTAAACCTGACTGAAAGACTTTGTCACTCAATGGTTATGTCCTATGTTAAAGTAGGCTGCCTTACTTCACTCTGCACCTTTTCCAAAATAGTGAGGAAAACATCCTCCATACTTTCAGCAAAGATGGTAACATTGACAAGTCAGGCTGCAGATTTTGTATAATCGACCAATGTAAAGGTCAGTGAAGAATGTGTGATTAAAGTGAAGAACACAACAGAGCACACAGTTATCTAAAAGCTATGACCTCAATACTTACTTTTAAAGAAACAAAAAATTGAGAAAAAAGTATATGTCAGAAAGAATTTTAGTCAGTGAATTATTTACAATTTATGCAACAAATATTCAAAGACCACAGCACATTTACTAGTGCTTATTTTACCAGGGGAAATAGTTGTGCTCCTGTTCAATGTTTTTAATGTGCTGCTAATGTAGTTTCAGGTCACAATAAACAGAACTCTGATAGTGCCCGTACAGCATACCTGATCCAGTTTACCTCTCTTCAGTTTCTGCAGTGTTCGGTCAGATGTTAAAACTTTTGAACTACTGTGGGCTTCAAAATACTCTTCTACCAACTCACTCTGAAATGGATAAGGTAATGTCAGGTGTAAGGAATTTCACATATTTATACTCCATAAAATCTCAATTAAAAACTAGTTAAAATTAGACTTAAGAAAACCTCCTGCCTCCCCAATACCTGCAAATTACAGGTGTGTGTCAACATGCCTAACTAAAATACCTTATCTGACAGTATATTTAAAAAAAAAATAGTATACAGGTCAAGGGTCAAAGATATTTAAACCCATTAAGTTAGAGCAATTCTGATAAAAATACAATTTACAGAATAGATTAATTGGTTAGGGTGTGGTGGAGAACATCATTAACCCCAGCGCTTTGGAGGCAGAGGCACAGGCAGGTGGATCTCTGAGTTCAAAGCCAACCCAATCTACATACAGGACTGGTAAAGCTATATAATATAGAGACCCTGTATATGTTAAGTATTCATCATGAATAAACACCCAGAACTGAAAAGGAAGTTCAAAGGCAGAAAAACAAGTATGTGTGGGAATTCACAAGTGAAGCAAAGAACAAACAAAAATAATTATTCTAGCAAAATTATTTCTAAATTATAACATATAATTTTATTTTTATGTTAAAAAGTAGATTATTACTTATCAGGACCTTCACTTCTTCTCAGATAATCTTTGTTATTCCTTTAGTATTTAGTGCTGAAGTATCATTAAAAAAAAAAAAAAAAAGACAATAGCAAAGTTAAAAAAAAAAAAAAGACTTGTCAGCTATTTCATTATATATAGTTCTGAAGCAGGATTAGCCTCTGCGTTGTCAAAGAAGTGGAGAACCATTGAAACAATATGGCTCCTAATATGTTCAGAGAGGACAATGAGCCCACTGTAAGCACAGCATGAAGCTGAGAGCAGTGGACTGTGGTTTTGGAGACTAAGGCAAGAAAACCACTCTGCATTCAAGGACAGCCACTGCTCACAACACTTGCAAATAAATGAGCCTGGGTCAGCAGTCGGATACCTATCACACCAAGCATCACTACCACAAAAACAAAACTATATGGAAACAAAGTACTCAGAGGTTCCTCACCGGAGTCCAGTAAATATTTAAAATGTGTTAGTTTTAGTGCACTAAAGTAAGTTTAGTTACTTTCAGTGCACAGTACAGTACTGGCCATCAGTAACAAGTGTGCACGGGAATTCATGTGTAAAGCTAAGAAAATACAGAAAAGTAAAGCAAATGAGGGCTTGTGTGTTATAGCCTACCAGGAAGGCATGCATTATACACAGTTCTCCTCAAGGCAAGTCTACTTGACTCACTGCTTTGTCTCTCTTCACTTTCTTAGGTGGAGTCCCTTTGGAAACGGGAGCTGGCAGCGCTCCCCTCTCATCAGGCCTCTCTGGAGAGAGCCCGGCCATGTCCATCTCCTCATCCTCGGAGTCGGAAGCAGAATATTCACTTTCACTGTCAAATCGAGACTTTGGCACTGTAGGAGAATAAAAGGAATAAGGAAAATATGATAATTTAAAAGAAAAGATAATTGAGGAGAATAAAAATGTGAACTTTAAAGTAAAGTTTTTTCTTTATTTTCTACACACTGGTGTTTTGCTCGTAGGTGTCCAGTCCCCTGGCACGAGAGTTACAGAGTTGTGAGCTATCATGCTGGTACTGGGAAGTGAACCCCGGCCTTCTGGAAGAGTGGTCAGTGCTCTTAACCAAGCCATCTCTCTAGCCCCCGAAATAGAGATTTTTAATTACAATTCTGTCATTACTTCCTCATGATTTCATAGCTAATTATAGATTCTCTAAGCATTAGTTTCAATTATCAGATGAGGGTAAGCATACCTAACTAACCTCTGGAAAATTATATTGAAATGAATCATTTGTGAGTATGTAATGAATACTCCTGTGTGCATGTGTGGAGGCCTGTAGCTGACTTAAGTGTCTTGATCACTCCCTAGCTTATATATTGGGCAGGGTCTCCTGCTGAACCCAGAGCTTTCTAGCTTACTTGGAATTCTGCCTTGATTACCCATGCATGCTGGGAAAACAGATGGGTTCTGGGGATCAGAAATCTTATTCTCATACAGAAACTTTATCTAATGAGCCATCTCTCCAGCACCCGAAATGTATGTAAAGCAACTAATGATGTCAGTTATACTTGATATTTTCTCTTGCTAACAGAACTCCATTTTTAGACAGAGTGGGAATGTGCCCCACTATATAGTAAAAAAAATTGTGACAATCATCTTTTCCCTCTGCCAAAAATTTGCTTTTTTTTTGACCCTTACATCTACATTGGCTATATAACACTTTGACCACCAAGACTAGGGAAATTCAAGAAGGATTTCTTTCCCATAGGGAGGACATCTCCCAAGTAATGCAACAGAGACCATTCTGAATATGAAGAGTCAACCTTAAAAAAGGAAAAATGCCAATGTTGGAGTAAAGACTGAAAGAAGCAAGAAGGCCCTTAATGATATTGCTGAGCTGATATATCAATATTAAACTTGGAACTGCACATACTTCATGTTGTGAGATACATTAATTGTCTTAAATTATTACTGTAGAAATGTTTGTAGCATACAATGCTCCATTCCAGAATTGATTCACAAACTGTTCCCTTTTATAAGCCACTGTCCCTTCCACCGCCCTCCCAGAAACAGGAGCTCATTTTATACTTCCCAAATGCAGATGCCACTAGCTTTATACTCACAATAAATACAGAATTATGTTTAGGGGCTGCAGAGATAACCCAGTAGTTAAGAGCAGGTTCTGCTCTTCCAGAGGATCTGAGTTCAGTCCAGTGGCTACAACTGCCATTGTTACTCCTTACAGCTCCTCACATCGCTTACCTCTGTAGGCAATGGCATTCAAGTGCACATTCCTCCCACGCAATACACATAATTAAAACAATAAAAACAAATCTTAAAAAATTACGTTTAATTTACAAAATATTGGTGGAATAACTTTAACCAAATTAGTTATTTACTGTGAATGACAGAAATATTCCCTAAGAATGTGCCAAGCTGGTCTTTAACACATATGCATAGAAAAGAGGGGGGAGAGGAAAACGTGTCCTTTGTAGGTGTGTTGATGTCTTCATCTAGAAACATGGGTGTCCTTTCTCTTATGAAAAGTAGGAGTGACAGGAAAACTGTTACAATAAAAGGTAGCCACTGACCCCCATTACACTCTGACCAAAGTGAAACACTCCTCTGAGCGTGCTTGATGTCCCTTATCTCAATTAGTCCTTAAAATCATTGTAAGGCTGCCACCAACATTACACTGAGTACTAAATGAAGTTGGAGACAAAGGAGAAGCAGTAACTGGCCATCCAAAGACTGAAAAGCTAAGCAGTTGATATATAGAACTTGTATACTTCACCACTATAGACTATGACTTGTCAAATTTTACAAAAGACTTCATTTTGTTTGGCATGCCTGTAATCTCAACATCTGGAAGGTAAAAGTTAGATAATGAACAGTTCAAGGCCACCCAAGACTATACAATACATATGAAGCTAGCTTGGGCTACATGAAATCTTGTCTCAAAAACCAAAATAAACAAACAATAAAACTTCACATAGAAATACATACCTATTATTCTTTTTCTTAGACTTCGAGGTGGTGTTGACAGAAATTCAGCTTTGTTATTATTCTGTTTGAAATTTAAAAAGCACAGTAATATGAATAATCAAATGACATTATAATGAATAATCAATCTGTTTTAGTTAAAAAACTAAAACTAACATATTTGTTGAACTAGATGAGTCAGTAGTTCCTATCACTAGAAGACAATAGCAAATGAATTTGCTAAAATAAAAAATAAAAAAAGAAAGAAACATACAAGTTTTAGGACTGGACAAGCCATTGCAGGCAGGAAGCCAAGGGACTGGAGACTGGGGAAGCTGGTTCTGCAGGGTCTTATCTTAATCCCTCTGTCAAGAGCCACTAAGCCTGCCCTCTCTGCCTAGAATATTCTCTCCAGCCCCTTCACACCTGCTTCTGCCCCATCATGCCATGGGATCCTTGCTTTTGCATTCATTTTTCAGTTGCTGTGACAAAAGCAGGCTAAATCACTTCTGAATAGCAGCCCCCCAGGCTCATGTATTTGCATGCTCGGTTACCAGGGAGTAAGGACTCTGTAGGCGTGGCATGTTTAAGGAAATGGGCTTCCAGTCTAGTCTCCCTCTCAGCTACTTCTCCAGCATCACTCCTGTCAGGTTAATAAAGAAGAATCTGGAACTGTATGTGAGCCCCAGTTAAGTGCTTTCTTTTATAAGAGCTGTGCCTTGGTCATGGTGTCACTTCACAGCAGTAGAACAGTGACTGAGATACTTTTCAAATTCTCCTAAGTTTTTTTTATTTTCTGTATTCTGTGGATTACAAGGACTTTTGCCTTTTTTTTTTTTTAACTTTATTTATTTATTTGCCTTGTTGTTTGCCTGGAACTGGAACTACAGACAGTTGTTAGCTGCCATGTGGGTGCTGGGAATCGAACCCGGGTCCTCTGGAAGAGCAGACAGTGCTCTTAACCGCTGAGCCATCTCTCCAGCCGCGGATTACAAGGACTTAAATCCAAGTTACAGGTGGTAAATCACAAAGCTCTTTGATATAGATATCCCAACTGATAGCCCTCTTAAATAGGAATTCACCTGACTGCTATATTGTTTGCCTACTATATAGCCTGAGAAATGTAATATGGACTGACTGTAATGGTTTGAATGAGATGTTCCCACGTCTTATAAATCTGAATACTTGATCCTCAGTTGGCAGTCCTGTGTAGGTAGGTTTGGGAGGCACGACCTTGTTGGAGGAAGTCTATCGCTCTGTTAAGGCTCTGAGTTTGAAGACTCAAGTCATTTCCACCTTGTTCTTTGCTTTGTGTTTGTGTTCAATAGGAGCCCTCTGCCTCTGCTCCAGCAGCCACTCCTCCATTTAGCCTCTCCTCTAGCATCAAGGACTCTGGCCTTCTAGAAGTGTGTAAGCCCAATAAGCTGTCAACTGCCTCGGTTCTGCTGCCTTATCAGTACAGCAGAAAAGGAACTAACTAACTCACTGACAGATCACAAATTTCACGAAAAGGGTCAAAGAAAATGTTTAAGGAAAACATTAAAGGTTCAGCCCACGAGCGAGCTACAGCCCTTGCTAACTCACATTAGAAACTGACTCCAAGTGCTCGCTTCCGAAGCACATACACTAAAACTGGACCGATACAGAGAAGATTAGCATGGCCCCTGCGCAAGGATGACACACAAATTCGTGAAGTGGTTCATATTTTTAATTTCATTTGGAAAAACAGGAAAGTCAGGATTGCCAAAACAATTTTGCTCAACAAAAGAACCTCAGGAGGCATCACCATCCCTGACTTCAAGTTATACTATAGAGCTAGAGTAATAAAAACAGTCTGGTACCGGCATAAAAACAGACTTGTGGATCAATGGACTAGAATTGAGGATCCAGACATTAACCCAAAAATCTATGAACACCTGATCTTTAACAAAGAGGCCCAAAATATTCAATAGAAAAAAGACAGTATCTTTAACAAATGGTTAAAGATAGCTGGATGGTAGTGTGTAGAAAACTGCAAATAGATCCAAGTCTGTCACCCTGCACAAAACTCAAATCCAAGTGGATCAAAGACCTCAGCATAAACCCAGCCACTCTGAACTTGATAGAAAAGAAAGTGGGAAATGTCCTCCAACAAACTGGCACAGGCGACCACTTCCTAAATATAACACCAGTGGCACAGACACTAAGATCAACAATCAATAAGTGGGATCTCCTGAAACTGAGAAGCTTCTGTAAAGCCAAGGACACTGTCAATAGGACAAAACAACAGCCTACAGAATGGGAAAAGATTTTCACCAACCCTACAAGTGATAGAGGATTGATCGCTAAAATATACAAAGAACTCAAGAATCTGCAGCCCAAAACCTTGAATAACCCAATCAAAAAATGGGGTTCAGAACTAAAAAGGGAATTCTTAGCAGAAGAATTACAAATGGCTGAAAGGCACTTGAAAAAGTGCTCATCATCTTTAGCCACCAGAGAAATGCAAATCAAAACAACTATGAGATATCATCTGACACCTGTCAGATTGGCTAAGATAAAAGACACAGATGACAGCCTATGCAGGAGAGGGTGTGGAACAAGGGGAACACTCCTCCATTGTTGGTGGGAGTGTAAGCTTGTTCAGTCACTCTGGAATGCAGTATGGTGGTTTCTTAGAAAACTGGGAATCAATCTCCTTAAGGATCCAGCAATACCACTTCTGGGCGTATACCCTAAAGACGCACAGTCGCACTCCAAAGGCATTAGCTCGACTATGTTCATAGCAGCACTATTCATAATAGCAAGAACCTGGAAACAACCTAGATGCCCCTCAACTGAAGAATGGATTAACAAACTGTGGTACATCTACACAATGGAGTACTACTCAAATTTGCAGGCAAATGGATGGATTTGGAGAATATCCTCCTGAGAGAGGTATCATAAACCCAGAAAGATATACTCACTCATTAGTGGACTCAAAACAAACAAGCAAAAAAAAGCAAATCATGTCCAACCTGCAAACTACAACCAACTGAACATCTTGGGATCTGAAACACCTTGGACTGACACCTTGGATCCCACTCCCCCTAGAGGAACACCTGACTCATTCTTGATGTTGGGGGGAGATAACTGGATCTGCCAGGAGTGGAGGCTGAACTGAGCAATATTGGGACCTTGGGACCTTGGGACCTCCTGCCCATACTGGGGAGGAGATGGGGAGATGTGGAGAAGAGAGAGTGACCTGAGGGAGTGGGAGGGGGAAGGAACCTTGAATAAGGATATACACAGATAGAAAATGTGACTTTATTCATAATAAAAATAAATAAATAAACAAATAAATGTAAAAAAAAAAAAAAGAAAGAAAAACTGACTTGTAGAAGTACACACCAGTGACTGAGGTATGTGGTAATACATTTAGTATTTGTATTTAATAAAACCAGTCTGGAATATCAGAGAACAAATCCACCCACAGTAAAGCCAGGAGGGTCAGAGAGTGGTAACTCATGCCTTTAATCCCATAACTCCAGAGACAGAGATCTTTCTGTTTCTGTGAGTTCAAGGCCTAACTACCAAATAGTAGTAGCTCACACCTTTAATCTTAACTCTAGAATATGATGCAGAGTTGAACGGGAAGTGAAACAACTGGGTGACGAAGATATTTGAGAAGGAA
Source organism: Sigmodon hispidus (assembly GCA_004025045.1). NCBI lineage: Eukaryota > Metazoa > Chordata > Mammalia > Rodentia > Cricetidae > Sigmodon > Sigmodon hispidus. Next base: position 45,017 of record PVIH01010849.1, read on the forward strand.
TAGGCTTGAGAAGGAATAGGCGGAGGGTGTGGTATTCTGTAGATGATGGAGCCAGGCTGAGGTATCTGGAAGATAGCTTTTACCCTGAGGAGTTGGCTAGGCGATATCTGACTGTGGTCTGTTTCCTCTCTCTGATAATCCAACTCCCCCACCCCCATATCTGGCTCTGAGTTTTCATTAAATACCAACTAGAGTCTGTGTTTCAGAGGTAGGAAGATCTCTAAGTTCAAGGCCAGCTTGGCCTACAAAGGAAGCTCAACAACAACGAGCCTACATAGTGAGATGCTGTCTCAAAAACAAACACTAAAAACCAAAATCAAAATAACATAAAGAGAAAGGAAATGATTGCAAAGTCACATCCAACTAGTTCATGAACTTCCACCAGGAGCATCTGTACTCACAGGAAAGAGCATCATTAATTCTTTCCAATTTTTCAGCCTGTTCTAAACAGTGGTTTCCCCACATGGATTTTCTAAAATTTGGAGAGAATAGACTTCATTTTTGATTCTACTTGGCTGAACACAAATGGAATGTTAGACATACTTGACTTGGGGATCCTAGGGGCATTACACACAGCTTCAACTTTCTGGCAAATGTTTTTATCTGAGAATTTTGTTTTTTTAATATAGTTTAGAATTGCTTGATCTTTAAGTAGCAAACAAAAAATTCTGAATAACTGATTTTATTCTGAATAATTATTACATGTAGATCATTTTATCCTCCATAAGTTACTTAAGTCCTAGTGGCAACAGCTGAATAAAGTCATAATTTTTTATTATGAAAATTTTTACGTTTCTTCTTTTATAAGATCTGTAAAGCTTGAAGTTCAAGCAGCCATCCTTTTGAGACAGTCTTTAATGTCTCCTGACACAAATATGCAGTATAGAAGGCTATTTCTTTTTTTAAAAAACAAAAACAAAAACAAAATCTGCTTCTTTCAAGTTGGAGGCTCTCTGGCTTACCTCTCCCAGCAGAAGCAATGCTTTTTTTCCAAGTTGCATAAGGACTTTATGCAAGAGCTTGAGCAAATGCAGAGCTCCAAAAGGTCAGGTAAAGACAATCCACCTCCGCCGCCCTGGAGAATGCCCGTTCCTCTAACAATGGACACTCATACCGGAGGAAGTCCAGGGTTATCAGCATAACTCCCTCTATGCTAGTTTCCAGCCCAAAGCTATTGCCACTCTCACAGCCTACTCATCTTATCAAACAAGTTTCCCTGACAGAAGGTACACCAAGGTCATCTTCCTCACTGTGACCATCAATCACAGAACACCACATGGCCAAGCTGGTCTCAAATCAACTGGTGCTTCATCTTAAAGCACCAGCATAAACCACTTGAGTTCAAATTCCTAACCCTATACATACCATCTCCTAAAATGCTCTCTTCTAAGGGAAGGGAGAAAGCAAAGCTCTCACAGTGGCATTCTATCTTCCTCTAATAAGCAGCTTAAACCAACAGCTTTTGATGACCCATAGAGAGGTGATAAGACCTAATCAGAGCTTGTGGGATATAAATTGAAAAAGAATGCTATAATGTATCCTAAATCTTGCTTGGAACATAGTAAAGATTATTTTTTTTTCCTTTTTAAAAATAAAAGAAAAGGGATGGAGAGATGGCTCAGAGGTTAGGAGCACTGACTGTTCTTCCAGAGGTCCTGAGTTCAATTCCCAGAAACCACATGGTGGCTCACAACAATCTATAATGTCATCTGGTACCTTCTTCTATATACTGTATACATAATAAACAAATAAATCTTAAAAAAAATTGAATTATTGATTTACTGAGGGGGATGGGATGGGCAGGAATGTCACTGTATATAGTTGGAAGGAAGGCTTTTCTCTGTCTCACCTTCTCCAGCAGACACTTACAAAGTTATCACTCAGATGCTTAATATTAATTACAAACATTTTGGTCTACAGCTCAGGCTTCTTGCTAGCTAGCTCTTACATCTTAAATTAACTCATAACTATTAATCTCTATATTGTCACATCTTTACCTCTGTTCCACTACATCTCGCTCTCTCAGGTGACTTACAGTGTCTGCTCTGACCCCTCCCTTTCTTCTCCCTATATTTCCTCTTGAATTTCCTGCTTGCCATAGGCCATAGAAGCTTCTTTATTAACCAGTGGTAGCAACCCATATTCACAGCATACAGAAAGACCATGCCACAGTAAATGTTATGTATGTGAAGGTCAGAGAAAATCCAGAGGAACTGGTTTCTCTCCTCTGATCATGTATGCTTCTGAGATAGAATTCAGGTCATCAGTAAGGCTTAGCATAAGGTGTCTTTAACTGTGGAGCCATCTCACTGGCCAATTTTTTCTTTTATAAGGCTGTAACACAACACATTGAGAAAAACATGATTAAAGTTAATGATGGGTCTGGCATATCTAACCATTTGCCTACAGAGTGCAGTTCAGGCCATAACCCTGGTCTTGGACATCAATATTCATTTCTTACTGAATGAGTCCCTTTAACTAAGCCTGGACATGTCTAATTCTACAGTTATTACAGGCTGGATACACCTACCACTGACATATAAGGCCACTGAGGCTTACTACACCTATATACCATCACTTGACAAGGCACAGTGAAAAAAAAAACAAAATTTGCTTGGTGGAAGTACACACCTTTAATCTCAGCACTGAAGAGGCTGAGGCAGCAGATCTCTGAGTTTAAGACCAGTCTGATCTACAGAGCAAATTGCAGGACAACCAGGGCTACACAGAGAAATTCCGTCTTGAAAAAAGAAAAAGAAAGAAGAAAGAAGGCAGAAGAGGAGGAGGAAAAACCAAAATAACAAAAATCACTGAAATGAAAAGATTCCTTTCAGCTCTCCTGGAATGAATCTACCTAAACTAACATTTCAGTATATACATCATAAAGGTATAAAATACCAAGCCTCCAAGAAATAAGAGCACATTATACACAAACACAAACTCATAAAATTCCTAGGCCAGTTCAGAGTTAAAAATACGCAGGACAGTCGACAGAACAGGAAGAAACCTGGGCTAATTTCCTGGTTTTACTCTAAGTGGGAGAACTCAATAAACCACCTGAACTGTCTGAAGCTCAAATTGTCCCTAAGTCAGGTACACATGATAAACGCCCATAGCTGTCATGCTCATTTAAACTGAGAGGTCAAGAGCTGCTGCTCACATCTTGCTCTCTTTTGTTTTTGTCAACTGCTTACCTCCAGCTCAACTTTCTCTGAAGTAGGATGCCCTAAATGAAACAAAAGTCACATTATTACAAACGTTTCACATTAAATCATGACCTACTTTGGTTGAAAGCAAAGCTGTACTGTTTATACAAAGGCCACCATGTTTTACTGAGATCTCATTTATCTACAGGCTGATGATCACTAAGAATTTTATGACTATTCCTACCAGTGACAACATTTGGTAGCATTCTTACACTGTTACAGCATTCTACTAAGGAAATAAAAACCTGAACTTTCTCATTTTGATTAGAAAGTATACTGTTTATCTTAGTTGAAACGGGTCATTCAAAAATGAATGCTACATAATTTACAACAAGACATTAAATTTCAAAACTTCAAAAGACTTATTTCATATTATGTGCAAAGCCAAATCTTCCATGAGAAATTGGCTAACTGAGAGCAACCACTTGGGACTTCATGATTCAATTATCACAATGTCAAAAGCACAGGTAACTTACAGCAATTGATACTGATGCTTTATTGACTGATGAATATAGACAAACTAAAATGATATTTTTTAAATGACATTCTGCTGAATGAATTTTTAGAGTGGAAAAGTATACATGAAAATTCACTAAGATGAAAAAAAAAAGCAGTGCAGACACTACCTTGATGAAAGTATAAAAGTTCTTAAAAAAAATGTTATGGTGTCTTACCCTTGCTTTTTTGAGCAACACTTTTCATAATTTCAGGATCATTCTTTGATTCACATGGAACAATTTTTCTTGGCGTTTTTGCTAGTTCTAAGGCTGTAATCAGAGGGGTAAAAAAGCACGTGTGTCAAACATCAAATGAGGGGGAAGCAGTATTCACTCAATGAGCTCTTTACAACAAAAACTTGCATGCTACTTTCATGCAAAGGAGAAACAAATCTATTCATATTAAGAGTACTGACAGCCCACACATCTGATCCCAGCGCTCGGGAAGCAGAGTCACGAGGACTTCTTCAGGTTCAAGGCCAGCCTGGTCTACAGGGTGAGTTCCAGGACAGCCAGGACCCTGTCTCACAAAATCAATTATTTCTTTATCATTAAAAACAATTATATTCACTGATCTGGGAATGTGTATGAATACGTGCATGCCAGTGTGCAGATCCAAGTCAGAAGTGTATTTCTTTTTCCAAATATGGTTCTGAGATCGAATTCAGCTTCAGCTTCACCTGCTGAGTCATCAACCCCTTCCCAGCATCCCAGTCTCCCAATTACGCACACATTTCTCAAACAGCATAATAAAAATAATTGTTGGCATCTCTACCAACAACTTATATTCATTCCACTTCTTTTGACATGTTCATTGTTTTCTCCACCCATTTCTTGTGTCTGTTTTGAGACAAAGTCTCATTATTCAGTCCTGGCTGCCCTAGAACTTGATCTGTAGAGCATGCTGGCCTGTATATGAAAATATCATAATGAAACCCATTATCATAAACAGAAAACTTAAAAATAAAATGCTTTCCTTGAAAGCAATCCACTACTTGGAGTGCACTGACAAGCCTCTCCTGGGTCTGCAGCGTGCGGCTTCCTCCCTCCTCTTCATTGCCCTCATCCTTTGCCTATGGCTGGGGCTCTGGTCCTCTCTAGAAAAATAGACGTTTTGGGACTAAAAGGCTCTGATCCACAGGATAGGCAGGGAAGGAGGGGGAGAGAAGAACTATCTATTGACAAAATGTCCCACAAGTTCACACAATTAGCAGAGATCATTTTGGCTTATATTGAAATAAAAAATATTTTTTAAGGTAATCTTTCACGGTTCTGCTTATGGTTGACCTTCAAGCGTCAGGCTCCTGCCACAGCCTCCTGAGTAGCTGGAATTGCAGAGACATGCCACCACTTTCCGCTTTCTACCCAACAGGAAGTAACTACTAAATGTAAAGGAAACACTGAAAAGGGAAGTACACTAATTTCTGTTTTTCTGTTTTGGAGACAAGGCCTCATGTAGCTCTGACTTGTGCTCATCCTGCCTCTCACTAGTATCACTAGTTACAAGGATGCACTACCGCACGTGGTTAGTAAAATAAGAATCTAAGGGGAAAAAGAACGAGCTATCACCAATATATGAGGAGAGAGAGGCACATTCCTCTTGGCTAACGTAATTCCAACATGCACAGGAACCTTTCCAAAGCACAATGGCCAGTGCAGTTATCTTCCCTGCGTCCTCTTCTATGTTCCCCATTCTAATCCACAATGCTTCTGCCTATCAAAATGCTAATTCTAGAAACCACAGGATTATTCTGGAACCCAGCTTCCCTATCATGACCCTACTCCAAGTCATTAGTGTAAGGATTTCCAAAGCTTGCATTCACCTGGAATGTACCTGTCAATCATGCCCCTGGGTGTGGTGATACAAACATGGACCCACCCACCCTTTTAATGAAAGGGCTCACACGAGTGCCCGCCCCCTCTTCCCCTTCCCCCTCTCCTCTCTCTCTGCTCCCTTCTGCCCCTATCTCTGCTCCCTGCTGTAATAAACTCTAGTGTGGTACTCCGGTGTTGAGATTCCATTCATGCAAAAAACTAACAATTAGGCTCTTACTTTCGCTTGGACTCTACTGTGGCTATCTTTGCTCCAAGGACACCCAGCTCTACCACCCTATCTGTACTCCAAAGACACTACAAGTCACACTATAACAAGCACTTTCTCAGTTACAAATCTGCTCAGAAACATCTTTCCTTGGGTCTACAAGATGGTATGACTCAGCATGTAAAAATCAAGCCCGATGACTTGAGTTGATCTATAAGAAAGAATCAACCTCAACAGGTTGTTCTCTAGATTTTCTGCTGTGATGTGTCCAAATATGCACAGTTATAAACACACAAATAAATGAATCAATTAAAAAGGAAAATCACCCAATGACTTTATAACTTATCCAAACATATACCCTTGCTTGACATACAGGCCTTGCCTTACCCGTCCCTAGAACACCTTCATAGATTCTATTCTCCAATTCATGCTTCACCCATACTCGGTGATTTGCAGAAATGTAAATGGATCATTCTTTAAATTCTGTGTTCCTTTCCCCCTGTACTCTTCACAAGTTTCTATTAATTCCTCGAAAGCTAGCACTGCCACCTTCTATGATTCAACCCCAGAGAATGCCTTCAACTTTGAGCAACCGTTGCAGTTTGTACACAAATAGAATGGACAAGCTTTGAAATCTACACCTGGCTTTGCAGAACCATGGATCTGTAAGTTAATGCGCATCACAGGCTTCTCTAAACAGACAGGCAGACAGACTGTATACAGAGCACTGCACTGATCCTGGCAAACATCACTTGGTCAATAGTAACTTCTATCATTAGTATATTAATGACTGTCTTTTTTTAAAGAGCAGTTCAAGATGTCTTTGAACTTGTGACACACCTGTCTCCATGTCCATAGTGCTGGAATTAAAGGTGCATGTCACCATACCAGCTAATCACATTTCTTAAAAGAAATGTCTCATTCTCTAAATTCTAATAAGAATTCTAATCCAATTCTCTAAATTGACAGCACTTATTTCATCATTTTTTAGGGAATATAATAAGACTATAATCATGAGAATGTGGAATTACTCTACAATGACTATGGGAAACAGAAAAATAACATACCTAATTTAGCCATCTCTTCTGAGTGTTTTCTATGTTGAAAAGAATAAACTTTATTCCCACCATCTACAGCAGAGCCATTTTTCAAGGATTCTGGAAAAAAAAAATGTAACATGCATTGAGAGAAAAACAAGATTAAAAAATATATACAACTTTAAACAGCTAAAATCTAAAAGTTATACCCTTCACTACCATTCGTAAAAGTTTACCGACGATACTTATATTCAAAATATTTTCATGTACACAAGAAAAACCGACTAATTTAAACATCTGCTTATGTAAATTAACATAGCAAACATGCTATTTACAGATACAAAGATTTTTCTCCAGACTATGAAACTTAAACCATGTGGGTAAAACTGTGAGTTGTAAAAGGACTAATAGCGCATGTAAGGCTAGGTTCACTACTACTGCTACCCGAGGCAAACGTAAGCCCTGGGAGTTGGAGAGACAGGTCAGTGGTTAAGAATGCTCTTGTAGAGGATCTGAGTTGGTTCCCAGCACCTGCATCAGGTGTCCCACAGCAGATCTGTTGTTATATGTTTTTCCCGGCCTGTTTGGGTCCGGAGATTTATGACCTGGCGCACGTGTGGCGCCGGTTTGGAACCTGGTTCGCGCACCCGCGGCTTTTGTCCCCCAAAAGAAATGAATCACACGCTTATATACTTGACACTGCTTGGCCCATATCTTAAGCACATTACTAGCTAGCTCTTTCTTCTTAAATCAACCCATTTCCATGAATCTACCCACCACATGGCTTGCAGCCCGTGGCTCACCTGAATTCCTACATGCTTCTTCTTCGGGGGACAGATGGCGACTAGTAAACTCCACCCCTTCTTCCTACCTGGCTGCCTCTGATTCTCCACCCACTTCTACGGTGCCCTGCATGGGTCCAAACAGTCATTTATTTACATGGTACAGAGAACATTCCACCACACAGATCCAATGCCGTCTGCAGCCCCTCCTCTTATACATAAAAAAAAAAAACCCATAAAATTATGATTAAAAGACATAAAATCCCTGAGGCAAGGAAATTTATAATAAAAAGCGTTCTGTTGCAGAAAGTTTTTTCGGGCCCTTTTGGGCCTGGAGGTTTGGAACCTGGCCCGTGGCTCACCTGTATTTTTTATATGTTTTTCTTTTGGGGGTCGGATGACGACTAACTCTGCCCTTCTCCTACCTGCCTGTCTTTTGATTCTCTACCCACTTCTACGGTGCTGTGCATAGGCCAAACCAGTTACTTTATTTACATCACATAGAGAACATTTCCACCATTTGTTTAACTTAGTGTTCATTTTCTAAGACATGGAGCTAGCATGAGTTCCTTCATGAATGTTCTCTTGGCAATGTCATGGGAAATTGTGGGCAATCCAGGGGACACTTTTTTTTAAATAACCAGTTCTTTTAAGAAGTACCTTGATTCATTCTAATGGTAAGTATAGCACTAATGCTGTGTCTCCTGAGGTAGCACACCTTAGGTGACCTCATCAGTTCTCAACATCACCACACTGGGTAGCACGCTTCTAATACCTAAACCCCTGGGAACAAACCACAGCAAATGATCTTACAGAACACATTTCTTTTCTACTCTTCATAAAGATTCTGTCAGAGCCAGAGGTGGTGATATATACCAGCAACCAGATGCGGTGATATATATACCAGAGTGGAGACAGGATGGTCAGAAGCTCAAAATCAGCCTAGTCTGCAGGATACCCAGTCTCAAAATGCCAATGGAGGAAAAAAAGATCCTCGGTTAAATACCCCTGTGTTCTAAACTTTAGGACTGTGAAATGGAGGGTGGGCAAAGCCTCCCCCCTCCCCGATGTGAAGTATGACAGCCTAATTGTGATCACTGGGATCCACATATGGGAAAGAGACAATCAATCCCCAGGTTACTCTCTGACCTCTACTTTTGAACACACACAAAACAAATACATGAAATGTAACTTTAAATAGTTCTTTGTTTCTTTCTTTTTTCTTTTCTTTTGGCCAGGCCATGGAGGCACATGCCTATAACCCCACCAGGCAAAGAGAGGCAGGCAGATCTCTGTGAGTTCAAGAGTAGCCTAATTTACAGAGTGAGTTCCAGGACAAGCAGAGCTATAACACAGAGAACAAAAAACCAAAATAGTTTTTTTTCAAAACAAAACTAACCCCCCTCTTAAAGAAACAACAACAAAGCCTAAGCCCCAAACACTAACTTGTTCTGTTTATGACTAGAGGACTGAAGGAAAGTTCATAGCTAAGAATCATGAGGATCTGAATTCAGGCCCCAGCAATCAGGTAAGAAGCCAGGAGTCAAGCAAGCACCCAGGTGAACACCTTTAATCCAGCTGGGAAAGCAGAGAAGCACATGGATCTCTGTGAGTGGAGACAGTAAGTTCTAGAACAACCAGGGCTACAGACTTCCAAAAACACCAGAAGCAGCAGCAGCCAGGTGTTATCTACACTTGTGCCTGAGCATCCACACTCACAGATTTACACTAAATAACAAAACAAAAAGATTTAAAAAATTCACAAATCTTGTTTTAGAATAAAAAAAAAGGTGTGATTGTACACTCCTTAATCTCAGCACTTGGGAGTCAGAGGCAGGCAGATCTGTGTGAGTTGTTCCAGGTCAGTGGGGGTTATATACTAAGGGGATAGAATAAAGCACCCAATTAAAAAATACTCAATCTTTAAAAAAACCAAAACTCAAAATAATGTAAATTTATATGTGCACATGCCAAATAAAAGGCACACACTGAAATAGTTCTAAGTTCTCTGAAGTGAGCATTCTATTTTTTTTTGTACTAGAGATTAAACCTAAAACATGCTATACAAGTGCTCTATTACAGAACTATATACTCTCAAACCTTTCTTACTTTTTTGAGATAGGTTGGCCCTGAACTCATGGAGTGAAAGCAGGCCTCTGGGCTCCTCTGTGTCATCGCTCTAGCTAAGCAGGATTAACAAGGGTGGATTGTGGGGAAACTAGTTACACAAGTCTGTGGCCCTTGAAAGAATCATATTACAAACCAGATATATAGCACACACATAATGCAAATTTTTCATGGATGGGAGTAGTTGTGAGGAAACAATGAAAAGAGCAATACAGATGACAAAACCAAAATATCAAAAATATAGAAGATAATGACCAAAGAATGAGGAAAGGCTTCCTGAAATACAGAAAAATTAAAGACAGGGGTTACATGTATATTGGATATCCTGAAGGCCAGTCAAGGCTTGTATGGGGCAAGGGAAATCAGAGGCCTATGGCTAAGCCTTGCCCATGGTCTGAAACATCAGGACATTACCAACACCATTATCTACTGGAAGTACTCTTAAAGTGGAGGGGGGGGGGACTTGATTAAATAAAAACAGCAAGTTTATCCTGTTATCTGTTTTGAGTTCACATATAAAATAATGGGCTCATTATGATATCTAAATATCTCATCATACCTTGTTCTTGACCACTAAATATTGTTTTCAGTCTCTTAGGCTAACATAAGCAGTCAAAAACTCTCACAGAATATATCCTAAAGTATCAACTGCATCATCAGGAATACTTAGGAGTCTCTAAATGCTCACTAAACCTACTGAGGGACAGTGGCTCATTGAGCTGAACAAAATTTGGATTCATTCTTGAAAATACAGAATAGAGTTGGTATTCCAGGTACTCAGAAGACCAGGACATGAGGATTTCAAGTTCAAGGACTGCCTAGGCTACATCTCTTCCTTCAGTCTAGGGAAACTAAAATGCTGGGTCATTTAACACTGGGTACATAACATTATGAGTATGCCTAGGTGAGAAAACACAACTTCCTTGAATTTTTCTTCTAATTTGAAAGAGAGGATCAAAGTAATCAGTGGCCTTTATATTGTAACAATAATGTACCCCTCTGCTTCCTCTGTCCATGGAGTGGACAGCTCTCCTCTACACATGCTATAAACCCATAGGATGTTCTGCCCAAGACTACCAGACCAAGCATCCATAGACTGAATGAATCCTCTGAATCAAGAAACTTAAATCTTCTCTCCTCTAAAAACAACTAGGTGCCCATATGCGGCATAATAATACATATCTATAATCCCAACTATTCAGGAGACTGAGTAGAAGAGGGTCACAGACCAAGGATTCATTATTTCTCTTATTATTTTTTTTAAAAGGCTCATTTATGTTTGGGGCTGGAGAGATGGTCCAGTGGTTAAGAGAACATACTGCTCTTGTAGAAGACCTGAGTTCAGTTCCCAGCACTGCTTTGGGAGGCTCATACCCACCTGCAACCTCCAGCTACTGCCCTCTTCTGGCTTCCAAGGGCATTTGCACTCACGTGCACATTTATACACACAAGCACACATAATTTTTTTTTTAAACTTTATTTATTTATTCATTTATTTATTTGTCTTGGTGTTTGCCTGGAACTGGAACTACAGACAGTTGTTAGCTGCCATGTGGGAGATGGGAATCGAACCCGGGTCCTCTGGAAGAGCAGACGGTGCTCTTAACCGCTGAGCCATCTCTCCAGCCCCCACATAATTTAACACTATACCTTAAAAAACAAATAGCTTGAAGGCAATGCTTTTAGATTTGATACACAATTATTAATTACTACTTTCTAGCCTACCAAGTTATTTTTGTGCATTTTAAAAAGCAATTCATGCTACTAACGGAAAGCTGAGTATATGTTACCCCCATTAAATACCTTGAACATTTCTTCCCAAAACTTCCACATAGTTCTGATCCTTTAGGACTTCCTGGTCACTCTTCTCCAGTTCACATTCTGGCTTCTTTATTATTTTCCGGGGATTGACCAAAAGCTGAGCCTTCTCCTTCTTTAATTTAGTTCCTATAAAATACACAAAATAGGAGGATTCTTTTCTTTTTCTTCTTTTTTGGTTTTTTGAGATAGGGTTTCACAGCTCTGGATGTCTAGAACTCCTCTCTGAACACCAGGCTGGCCTTGAACTGTTGAGATGAACATACCTGAACACTTGAACTGGGATTAAAGGTGTGTGCCACCAATGCCATTAATTCTTTCTAAGTATTACATCCAGCCATCCAGATGGCTCAGCAGATAAAATGTGCACCATGCCAGCCTTATGGAATGCACAGGGGAAGGAGAGAACCACTTCCAAAAAGGTGCCCTCTGACCACTGTGTGCATGTTACACCAAAGGCACCATCAGTATATAAAGCTCCAGGGAAGACAATATTCTACCTTTCATTAAAAGTACTAAGTCAGAGGCTGGAAAGATGGCTTGCCATCTCTAAGGTGTGTGCTCTAAGAGCACTTGTTGCTTTAGTAGAGGAATCTGGGGTCAGTTCCTAGTACCCAGTTGGTGGCTCACAACTGTAATTTTAGCCTTAGGGTATCCAGTATGTTGCTCTGGCCTCCAGGGGCATCAGCTATATATACACGTAGTATACAGGGAGGCAAAATCCCCATAAACATGAAGAAAAAATATAGGGCTGGAGAGATGGCTCAGCAGTTAGGAGTACTGACTGCTCTTCCAGTCAGCAGAAATGAATCTGGGTTCAATTCCAGCACCCACATGGCAGACAGCTAACAACTGTCTGTAAGTCCAAGATCTGACACCCTCAGACATACATGCAGACAAAACATCAATGTACATGAAATAAAAATAAACAAATTACTTAATAAAACATTAAAAAAAGTTGAATACATATACATACGCACCTTGACAGTGTTTATTTGGAATTAATGGGTAGTTATTATTTTACACCAATACTAAGGATTTCATTTTGGATAAGGCTTTATATTTCAATTAAATTTCAAAAAAAGTAAATATCAGAACAGTTTTTATTTAGTCTTACTAGAGTGAATATTCTATATGTTTTTAACAATGATGTGATCTGCCAAGCAGTGGTGAACACCTTTAATCCCAGCACTCAGGAGGCAGAGACTGGTAGATCTCTGAGTCAGAGGACCCTGTTCTAAAAAACAAGTTCTAGGACAGCCAGGATTACACAGAGAAACCCTGTTTTGAAAAACAACAAAGATATAATCCATAAACATCTCTTCAGCTGTACAATCAACACATACCTCCTTCTCTATCAAAAATGTGATTGAGAACATCATCATCTCCCACAAATTGAACATTCAGCACCTCAGCTTTCTTTAATTGCAGTGTGCTCATCATGGACAGCCTAAACAAAAAGAATTCATACCAATTAAACACTTGTGAAATGAATACACATATTTACTTAATATTTTTAAAGTTAAAACATACTATGCACTATTCTATTAGTATGCCCCGTATTGAAATAATTCTTTAGTACACTGTGAAGATTTGTTCCTATGATTGGTTAAATAAACAAGCTGACTGTCCAAAAGCTGAACAGGATAAAGTTAGGCAAGAAAAGAAAACTAAGAATGATGGGATGAAGAAGGGCGGAGTCAGGGGAGATGCTAGCCAGCTGCCAAGGAAGCAGGACACATGGAGAAAATGAGGTAGCAAGCCATGAGCCAGTAGGAAAGCATAGATAAGAAATGCGGGTTAATTTAAATGTAAGAGTTAGGTAGTAACAAGCCTGAGCTATCAGCTGAGAAATTCTAAGTAATATTAAGCCTCTGTGTTGGTTATTTGGGACTGGTGGCCAGGACTGGAAAAGAAACATCAGCCTACAACATGGAAGCCAAGCCCCTCCCTTCTCAAATTGCTTTTGGTCAGAGTCTTTACAACAGGAACAGGAAACCAAACTAGGACATGCTTTCATAAATCCCATTTTTTGCTTTTTCTCCTGTTAAAAAACAAACCAACAAACAGCAACAACAAAACTAATGACTATCTCTCCCAACTTATTTATTACACAGAGAGCTGAATGTTGCAAAATTTTAATAACCAGCACAATTAAGTAGCTTTTTCATTTACCTTGTAGGGTGCTGTGCATTCTGCAGCTTGAAAATTCAGTCACCTGTAACTAGAAGTCAGTCAAGATCAGCTAGTAGGTAAAGGAAAACTCCACCCCTAAATCAAGCATTTTAACAACATGATGAACAGATAATTGTCCCCAAGAAGCTAATGCTACAAAGGCATAAAAAGGACAAAATAGTAACAGGCTAAAGAAACAAGACTGAGAAAAACATTTAGACCGGCAGGGGGCAATCAGAGGAGAAAGCTAAACACTTACTATGAGCTACATATAGTTTTCAGTACTTTGTTTTCTGTTGTAGTAAAACAACGTCTTGCCATGTAGCTAAGGCTAGCCTTGAACTCAAATTTCTCCTGCTGTACCTACCTCTCAGGTGCCGGAATCACTAGCGAGTGCCATCAGGCCCAGCTCTTTACAATTACTCTAATCTGAACTTCAGAACTCCAAGAGGCTACACTTTGTAGAAAAAAATAACAACTATTCCAGCCATAGAGAGAGAAACACACCTAATAAAGCATGTCCTTGGGTCATTTTATAGTCACAATGCTCTTTTCTATTCTAGAGGATCCAAGTACATTAAACAAAATGTGTAATGCATCTGTACAGTATCTGTATAAAGAAACTAAAATTTATACTTGAATGGAAAGGGGTTTTGTTTTTTTGCAGGACTTATATGTGAGATACTGTATCTGGTACCTTTAGATACAGCAGAAACTAAAAAAAAGTCAAGTACATATTTGTGTATGTGTGCAAATAAGCTGTCAGCTAAATATTAAATGATTTGTTAAAATTCACACAACTAGAAATCAATTTTGGCTGATTCCTAAATTCCTAATCACTTACTATATAGCTTGTTCCTTTTTCATTTACCTTCCAAAGCATTTCCTGCCACTGAATAAAAATCTTACCCTAATGGCTTGTTCTGCTCTCTGAAAACTATTCATAACATGTCATCATAAGCCAGAACATTTGACTCTGAACTTCAGGGTAATGAGAGGAGAGAAGGGGAGAGGGGTGTGACAGAGAAGACTGGTACATATCTTTCATTACCAAAGCTAAATAATTCTTGAGAGTAAATTTTCAAGGACTTTTATAAAAATATTCTAGGTAACTAAATATTATCACAGGGAATTTTCCTATGGTTTATTGTGCACATAAGTGTGGAGGTCAGAGGACAACCTCTGGTTCCTAGGAGTCATTAATCTTATTTTTGTGAGACAGGATTTCTCACTAGCCTAGAGATGGTAGAGTAGGCTGGTTGACCAGCAAGCCCCAGGAATTTACCAACTGAGCATCTCTCTAATACTTACTGCATTTAGAGGGTGTGGTGTGTGTGTGTGTGTGTGTGTGTGTGTGTGTGTGTGTGTGTGTGTGTGTAACAATTATCTCATGAATTTCATGTTTGTCTCTCCAGCCAAACATAACTTTGAACTTCTGATTCTTGCTTCCACCCGCCAAGTGCAAGGTGCCTGTGCCACCATGCCTGGCTTACGAAGTGCTATGGATGGAGCCAAGGACTTCCAGCACACTAAGCCAAGCACTCCAATCATGTTACATCCCTAGTCCCTTCATTTACTTTTTGTGATGGTCTCACTTTTAGAATACAAGCTCACTTTGAGCTCATGATTCAACTGCCTCAGCTTCAAGAACAGTGGGATCACAGCCACCATACCCAGATCTAGTATTTTAATGCCTCATGTAATCAACGATAGCCATGCAGGCAGTCCAGCACAAAATTGGAAACTTATACATGAGTTCTTTTTGCATTTCTTTGGTGGTTGAATTATGGTGTTCTCAGCCATGAAATTTGTGGATGACAGCAACATTGTATGGAAATGTCAAAAAGCCTGGATATGCCTGCTACTGCTCGACTATGCCTTGCAATTAATCCAAATGCAATTATTTATGACATATCCGTTAAGTTTAAGATATTCTACAAAGTACATACAAAATCACCCCATTGAAATTTCTATGAAGACCTCATGTGAGAACTCTTCAACAATTTCTGAGGAAAACATTATCTAACAAATACACAAAATAAGAATATAGCGGGCTGAGACGATGGCACAGTGGATAAAGTCCCACAGGTGTCAGAATGGAAGATGAGATCCTTGCAGCCATTTAAAAGTTTGGGGGAGGAGGTCGGTCGGAGAAAAGGGATCCCCAAACCAGCATGGCCCGGGCCTCAGTGAGACCCAGCTTTATGCAATAATTAACTTCTGCCCGCCACACAATACCCGCACATATGAACCAACATCCACATACATACGCTGCACAAACCACACACCCACAACCAACCAACACCATAGTCACAGTGAGTATCTGTGGTGTTAAGGTGTTAAGGGGTCGGTTCTCTCTCCACAGTCAACAAGGCAACACAGCGGCACCAAGCGTTAGTAGCAGCGCGCCTCTCTCCCGGAGTAAACTCATTTTACAATCAAGCACTGTCCCAAGGCGACTGTTAGGGCACTCTGCAGGGATGACAGTACAGACTTCAGCAGTCGTCTACCCCGAGACCCTGGGTCACATCCCTCACAGTGCCTCTACTAGAGCGTTTTGCTACTTTTCGTTTGCAGATCCTGCTAATTATTCTTCTTTCCAGCTAGAGGGCCAGGTGAGCTGGGAAGCAGGCACTCCGCGCGCAGAACTGTTGCCCCAGGACAGACTGACGCTTGGCTTTCGTAGATGGCGCCTCTCAAGGGGTGAGGCGCCCGAGGGGCCTGCGCTCCGCAGCCTCACCTTCTCCCGCCGCGGTGGGCGAGCAGCGAGGCCGACGGCCCTGCAGGTGCCCGGGGAAGCACGCAGGGAGCCGGGGCCGCAGCAGGGACGCACCCGGACTCACCTCTAGAGTCCAGAGCCGACGGGAAGAGACCGGCCGCGAAGGGCACACGCCGGGACAGGCGTGTACTCTCTGCCCGGGAATCGCCGAGGGAAAACAACCGCTCTGGGAAGATACAGCCGGCGCACGCCCGACTCCCGGGCAGCCGAGATGGGAGGAGCACGGCACACCCTGCCAGGGGGCGGTGCCCTCCGCGACCAATGAGGAGCCGAGTGCGCCAGAGCGACGGCCCCGCAGGCCGGTCCGCGCCAGCCAGAGGTCCTCCCGCGGCCGGAAAACAGATCCATCCCCAAATACTGGGTTCCGGGTTTTCCTCTTCTCTTCCGTTTCCGTTTCCGGGGGAAGGGGCCCGGGTTTGTCTTCCTGCTACACACGGTGTGCTAGGTCTCTAGAAACTTAGGGGATCATTCCCAGTGGAATTGTTGTTTATGGCAGTCTAGCCAGCCTGAGGAAAAGGATAATGAAAATCATTCTCTTAAAGAACAACACACTGTTTTTCTTATTTGATGCAAAAGATCTCAAGGGTATGTGAGATGGAGGAGCCAGCGCATGAATGTGAAATAGGTACATACAACTAAAGAAATGAAGAGAGGAAGTGGAAAGGGGCGTTTATACAGAGAAAATGGGGGGAAAGGAATGAACCGCTGGTTCACCAACAGGATTACGCCATTTGGACTCATTTCTTATATATATGTATATATATATATATATATATAAGAATTGGTGGGGCTGGAGAGATGGCTCAGCGGTTAAGAACACCGTCTGCTCTTCCAGAGGACCCGAGTTCGATTCCCAGCACCCACATGGCCGCTAACAACTGTCTGTAGTTCCAGTTCCAGGCAGACACCAAGGCAAATAAATAAATAAATAAAGTTAAAAAAAAAAAAAAAAGAATTGGTGTTTTGCCTGCATGTATAACTGTGCAAGGATGTCAGATCTTGGAATTACAGACAGTTAGCTGCCACATGGATGCTGGGAATCGAACTCAAGAACAGTCAGTTCTCTTAACCGCTGAGCCATCTCTCCAGCCCCAAGTTACTCCATTTTGGCCAAAGCAACCATGACTGTCACCAACATGAGTTTGTTAAGGCAGTCTAGGAAGTTTAAGCCTGTAAAACTAGCACAGGAAATGCTGACCACTAAAGCCCCTTTGCCCTTTCTCAGGACTTATGTGTAACTTGTAAATGATTAGCTAACTGCTTATTTTGGCTTTTGTGAGCAGGACGTCTGCACAAAATTTGTCTTTTGATATATTCAGTTTATTTGCACAAACTTTTTCATTTTTGTTTTTGTTATTATGGGTTTGGGTTTTTCAAGACAGGGTTTAACAGTGTAGCCTGGCAGTCCTTGGAACACACTCTCTAGAACAGGCCAGCCTCAAACTCGAGATCTGCCTGCTTTTGCCTGATGAGTGCTGGAATTAAAGACATGCACAACCACTGCCCATCCACACAAACATTTCTTATAATGCCATACTGACATAAAAGTTAGACTTTCACTAAGTTGGGAACAGTTATTTGGACAGAAATGCTGATACAGTTGTTTCCACAGGGGAATTTTCTCTAGTAACACTTTGGAAGCTTTCAGACTGGCAAGGTGGCACTGATGTAGGTTCAGGAGGTCCTTGAGAGCAAAGGCTAAGGGCTATCCCTGATAGGCAGGCCCATGTGGGGCCCAGAGACAGTGGCGTAAGTTTCACCTTCTCTAAGGCCAGGGCCACTCAGTCTCAAGACCTCTTGCTGATGGGCATCAAACACACAGACTAGAAAAGCAGTGTCTAAGGAGCACAGCGGTGTGGTCCTAAGGAACATTGCACAAAGTTCCAATTTTTGTATCATTGCACTGGGCTTCCTGATGTCAGGAATCACAAATTGTGTCTGGTTTGCTATCATATCCACCATACGGTTTGTTGTTGTTGTTGTTTTAGCTTACCAAAGCCTGTCCTTGGCTAGGTTGGTAGCCCGGCTGCCAGGTGGCCTGCTTCTAGTTCTTTCAGAGCTACCTGGTAGGAAATTCACATGCATTATATTTTTCCAAGTCACACAAAGTGATTTCTATATTACACAGAATGATTTTTAAGTTATGTCCCTAACACTGGAGCACAAGATTATCTAATTAGAAGACCAGGAAAAAAAAAAATCAGAAATACTTTCCTTAAAGGAAGATACCTTTAAGCTGAAACCTAAGGCCTAAATTGATTTAAGTCAACCTAGAGAGCTAAAGTTTTCCAAGAAGAATGAAATAGTTGCATAAAATGTTAAGTCTCAAACATTGGGACAAAAGGCTGAGGTGCCTATTTAACATAACAAAGGGGTTGGCTGCCAGATTCTCCCAGCATGCCTTAGTTTCTACCTGTTACAGGGTCCTCTAGGCTTGCATACTGTGGCCCCTACTGTTGTAGGGATTTAGCTAAGTCATTGTATCTAGGGTGAATAGTTGTTTTCTAGAAGTTCTCTGGTCTTGAAGAATCATTGTGGAAAACAGTGATTGTTTTCTGTGATTTGTAGAATGGTTTTCCTGAAGGGTCATTGCAGCCTTCACATGATGGTAGAAACCTAACCTTTCTCTTTCCCCCCTCCCACAAAAAAAAGTCTCTGCCCAGCTATCACTTTCTAGTTCACCTTTCCTAGAGCTAAGATTAAAGGTGTGAGCCACGCCCCCTCCCCCCCACCCCCCCACCCCCGGGTCTGTTAGGCTTTGAACTCACAGAGATCAGGTTGGGTGGCTATGTCTTCTGGTATTTTAGACTATTTTTATTAAAAATACAATATATTACTACAATATACAGTAAAGAACTAAAGTCATGAGGACCTGTAATGCTTTTCTTTAGAGAGATATATAGATTTGATAGGACCTGGATATGAGAAAAAACTTTATTTTAAAAAAAAAAAAAAAGTTGTGTAACAATTACTAAATATGCCTTTGCATTTGGGAAGCAGAGGTGGGCAGATCTCAGTGAGTTCTAGGACAGCCTGGTCTACAAAGCCAGTCTTAGGACAGCAGGGACTGTTACACAGAGATGCACTGTCTAAATAAATAAATATGCCTTTTTGAAGCTCTTTGTGGTTCAGTTCCACATTCATTAGAAGTTGGACCTTCCTACTGCCTGGCACACAGGCCTTAAAATTTCATCTTCAAGTGACCTCTTTCTTTAACGGACCCACGAAACACAGAACACCTAACACCCTTACCTGAACTGGTCAGTTCAGGGGGCTGGGCTGCTCTTCCCTGTATAATCCAGCCATTTTGGTTGCTCACCCCTTCTGCACCTTTGCCCTCTTGGTTGCTGGACTTTATTCCCACTTCCCCTCTCCTTTCCCTTCTCCCCACAGGGCACAGCTCAGTAAGGGCCATATCCACTTTGACTTTCCCAGATGTCCCTGTCTCTACCTACACTCCCTCTTAAGTACAATAAATTCTATCCTCCATGGTACCTAAGAACAGACATTATTTAGGTGGAAACCCCATCTTGGCCCCATCTCTCTCTCTACAGACACTGGCCCCGAGAAAGTCTACCAAGCAGTAGCTTCTCCTCTAGAGCTGCTCAAAGGCCACACCTGTAGGCTATTCAAGGTCTAGTCCATAAATTTTCCTTGAAGCATATCTTCTTCCCTTGGAACTACTCAGGAATGTTTTGCTCAGATTAAACCTGTTTGGTGCTATATTATGTATTTAATATAGTTTGCCTGGAAATCAGAGGAAAGAGCCAAACCACATTTATGAAGGACAGGGAGTGGTGACCCACACCTTTTATCCTCTGGATCTCTGTAAATTCAAGGTAACTACTGTTATGTCGGGTGCCTAAGAATTTCTACCAGGGAGGCTAGACATATTAAGAGTAGGGATTTTATTACTACCTATAGAGAATGAGAACCTGGGTTGATCACCTAGCTCTGGCACAGCAGGAGGGGGTAAGAGACCATTGACCCAATGGGCAGAGGTTTTTTAAAGAAAAACCTACCTAATCAAGATGTGACACACCTTGATGTTCCAGGATTGAGCAAAGGGGTAAGGTAAAACAGCCATTAGAGTTTCCTGTTATGAATCCAACCTTTGAATCCATTGGCTGCTTTGGAAGTTCACTCGCAGACCTGGGCCCTTCCCCCAGAATGAATCCTGGTCCTTACAACTACATCCCTTTTTCATCTGAGAACTCAGTGGCATTATTCAGTCTGAGGATTCATGAGAAGCTGTCCAGATGAGAAGTGGCTGTGGCTTGTTTCTTTATCTCTCTGATCTTTCAGCTTTTCCTCAATATCTGGCTCTGGGTTTTTATTATAAGACCAAGTAGAACTCATGTGATATCTGGCATCCAACTTTTGGGGCTAAAACTCATAAAAAAGCTACTTGCCTATGGCAAAGGCCACAACTACATGTGGTTGGAGTCACTACACTTTCAGCTAAGGAATTAGCAGGAGTTAGCCTCTTTTCCATGTTCCCTTCTGCAGGCAGCTGGGGTTTTGGCTTGTTCTCTCTCCAGTGGCTTGTGATTTTCCTGGGATTTGCTCTAAAGCTGCTGCCATATTAAGTAGCTGCCTCACTTTGCCATTATTGTCAATGTATTTGTTTAGTGAATTGGGATTTCATAAAAAGGTTTATTAGTTTAAGACAGAGAGTTTTTATTCCAAATATAAAAATGTAAAGTAGTATGACAATAAAAAAAATTTGGTCTCTGAGTATATGCTAGATTGTATGAAAATGGACCAATTAAGTGAGAGAATAATTAATGTAGATGGGATTTTTGTAATGTCTATTATAAATATTGTTTGATAATTCTTATTTTACCCCTAGCAAGCTGGATTATATGAGTACCAACACACAACTATTAGAAAGCCTTGTTAAAATGGATTATAGAGCTAGCCATACCCAGACAAAGGAATTTAAAGGAGAACCAATCTCAACATTGCACTATAAGGTTACAGAGAAACAGCCTAAGGCTTTCAAACAGCTAATTTTGTTATCCTGTAATTTTACAGGATTGTCAAATGTTAGAACTACCCAAGACTATGTGAGAGTTAAATGAACTCCTGTGCAAATGTTAGATTTGAGGAGATTCGAAGAAGCAATAGTCTCATATGGTATGCACTCACCATTGGTAAAGCAGATGTTAAATTCATGGTCAATTTGTAATAGAATTATCCCTAAAGATAGGATAGATATTGTTACAATGGTTTTAGAGGCTGATGTCCAGTTACAATGGAGGACCTGGTAGAAGGATAAAACTAAGACCATTGAACAATGAAATAGGGCTAGAGCTATTGAAATCTACCAAGACCGACTTCTTGGGGAGAGAGAATATCCTAACATAGAAAAGCAGTCTTCATATGATAACCATACCCTGGCTTTATGTTATACAGCAGCCTTGAATACTTGGGATAGAATTGAGAAAGTAGGAAAGAAAATTGAGGCATTTATAAAAGTGACCCAAGGCCCAAAATAAACTTTCACTGATTTCTTGTAAAGATTAACATCAGCAATAATAGAATGGTGTACAATGGCACCAAATTCAGAAGCTAGGCAAATTAATAATGAAATCTCTGGTTTTGAAATTGCTAATAAATAATGAAAAAGGATAATTAGGTCATTAAAGGCAAGATTAGCATCCTTGGAGTAATGGATCATGGATACAATTAATGTGAAGTCTCCTAACTATGATGATGCTTGGTAGGAGAAGTTATTTCTAGAGTTTTGAAGAAAAATCAAAATATCAAATGTTACTACTGTGCAAAATGAGGTCATCTAAAAAGGAACTGTAAACAAGGCATTCCTAGAAACACTATTTTTTCTAAGAGTAACTACAAAAGAATTCCCCTCCCTTCTGGAGTATGTAGAAGGGACAACAAAGGCACGCATTGATCAACAAATGTAGGTCAACAGGAACAGTCTAGGTAACTTTTTGCCATAGAAATGCCCTGAGGAGCCTCTCACAGGCCTCTAAATCAAATCTAGTTTAGTCTTAACCTATCATTGTAGAGGAAATGCCTTAGCAGAGCAGTTAAAGAACCCAAAGACTATTCTAAAAAAAAAAAAACATACTGCTCTGGACCATCAAACAGCCATAAAAAGAAAACAAAAACTTCAGGGAAACCCAGAAAGTGAATATTTTGTTAAGCTTCTGTAAATGAACAAAAACCAAAATTAAAAAACATGAACAAATAACAATGTCATATAAGGTCTGGTACATACATATCCACAGGTGTGGATATAACAATAATTTCAACAGAATCTCGGCATCCAAATTGACTCCTTCAGGAGGAGCTTTTGTAAATTGGGACATTATCCCAGGTAAAACAAAGCTTGAGATATCTTAGATGTATAGGGCTAGAAAGATAGAGAGAAATATTAAAAACACATGTGTCTAACATTGCCATGAATTTATGGGAATGTAATTTATTACAACAATGAAATACTCAGATTATAATTTCCCAAATCTCAGAAACAAACCATAAACTAATATTTTATTCTGGGAAAAATATTAGAAGGTGCTATGAAAAACAGTTATTGACTGTTTAGCTTGTACAAAAACAAGGCACAATTGCTGATCTTTCAAAGGCACCCACATTTCTACCTTTAAAGTAGTTAACAGATAAGCCTAAATGGGTTCATCAATGGCCTTTAACAAAAGAGAAATTGGAGGCCTTAGTGTTGGTTTTATGCATGAGATCAGGAATACACACACTACCAGATGCCACACAAGAGTTTATTCAAGGGAGTTGTCAGGTGAGCACAGGCGTGGAGAAACAGAAGAGAGAATAAGAGACGGACTGCAACATGGCATCTCTTTTTATGAGAAAGGGTGGGCATGGATTCACATAGGCATGCCTAGGGGCATGCCCTCTGTATGCAGCATATTCTGTCAGTCCATGTTGCCTTTACCATGTGGCTGCTATGTGCCAGGAATTCTTATTTCACTCAGAGCCATTTCAGGTTCACCACATGGCATTCCAGGAAGCCTTACATCTTACCCTTTTATGTTGATTATAGAAAAAAAGCTGTGTTTATGTGGGGGGGGGCAGGGGGAAATAGATTGGACTGGAACAGGGTCAATGGATCTCAAGGCTTCTTCAACCCGTCTTAAGGGTGGAAGTTTGTCTTTTTGAAAGATGTATCCTCTGGCAGTTGGTTTGCTGGGTTTTGCAGCTCATTTCCTGCAGTCTGGGCATGGGCCAACAAATTTTGATTTTTTAGAGCTCAGAAAACCTTCCCAAGGTTCTCTTACTAACTGTGAGTTAGTAAGAGAACCTTGGGAAGTGACAATATAGTGAATGTACTTTGCTAGATCTGGGAATGGGAGTGGTATCTGTGTAATGTCTCCTTGCCACATGGGGCTTGGGAACATCTACTCAGACCTGCATTCCCTTGATGTCACTCAGGACAAGGTCTGAACTGGCTCTGTGGGGCTAGGTAAGATCAAGACAGTGGCCAGGCTGGCCACACTTAAGGCAGGCACTAGGTTCTGTTTGCCATAGGAAGGAGGTGAAGGAGCTGGTCAGATAGATTTTGTCAGCAGGAGTTATCTTTTTGGTGTGTTTTCTCATCTCTCCTGTGATATATCTTAAAAGCCAGCACTAAGACTTCTGCCTGTGAAGTGTGCCCTGTGGTCATGTCTCAAGGTCTAAGTTTACCTCTGATGTTGGAAGTAGCTCTGGGTAAAAAATGGGTCATGAGAAGTTGCTTTTCTTCAGCGTTCTCAGGATCTAAGTTAGTATAATGTGAGAGTACATTTGTGAGACATTTAAAAATCTGATGAACTTTATCTGCATGAATCTGGTCTGTTCTCAAACTTACCTTTGCTATACAGTCCAATTTTTCTACCTGAGAAAGTTCTGACAGAGGTAACAGTATAAACTTTCACTACCCCATCTACGGCATCCACTTCTCACAGAGGGAGAACTGGATCAGGTTCCTTAGAGCACAAGAAAGAGTGACTGGTGGGGTAAATATAGGCACTAGGTTTGGAGTTCTAGAAAGGAAGAAGGTAGAAAACTTGCAGATGACCTTTGAGATTTGAAAGATGGGGGGTTCCAGAGAAGAATCTAGTTGTATGGCTAGAACAGAAATCCAGAAGGGAAAATTTAGAGTTGAGATATGAGAAGAAATAGGGAAACTCTTTCCAAGAACAGGAAGCTAGAAGAAAAGGTTTAGAGCTGACATATGGAAAGGGATAGGGAAAACTTTTCAACCTGTACGCTTGAAAAAGTTAGCTCCCATAAAATATCAGGGTCCAGTGAGCCATTAGGTGGCCATTTTGAGTAATCTAAGGGGTACTTAGGCCATTTCTGTGCAAAACTAGATAAGCTTGGTGGTGTCTAGGTAAGGCAAAAAGGCTAAGCAGCTTGAGAGTCTCAAGAACACATCCTAGAGATGAGAATGGAGAGATATTTTTTACTGACTCATTCTCCATTATTGAGGCCCAGAGGGGGTGGGAACACACCAAAACTGGTTTGTCACCCAGCCGAGTGGTCCCGAAGAGCAACAAAACTACAGCTAAGCAGCTCATCAGCTCTCAGAATAGGCATTGTGGGCAATGTCCAAAACCATGCCAGATATCCCTAGATACTCATCAGCATCTTGAACGAGCCTCAGGGTTAAGCTCAAACCAACACAAGCCACCCCTAAAAGTTTCAGTTTTCAAAAGAAGGTGCTAAACTCGACACTAGCTACTACTATAGGTACCCATTAGCATCTACAGTGGGTATCCAACACACTATCAAAAGGAGCCCATAAATACCCACAATAGGCATTCAGGACAGAACCCTGCAAACAAGTCTTTGGGCACGGCTCCAATAACAGGGAAGGTCAGGAATGAGTGTCAGGTGGGAAGGAACAGTCGTGACCAGTGAAGACTGTGGCTGGTCCTCTGGGAGACTAGAGTCCTACTGGAAAACCAGAGACAATAGTTCACATTTTTGCTGACTGAAAAGGAAAAACTTACCAATCAAAGCCAGTGGTATTTGAAAATGCTGCAGTGTCAGAGCAGGTAAAAGATGGCCTGGCCTGGTAGTGAGCCCCAGATCAGGTTCTCCTAGCTTATGTGCACCTAAGCTCAGGAGAAAGCCTATTGGAGTTGCAGCATATGATTAGATGTTGAAAAGGCCTTTGATACATGTGAGATAAGGCACACACGCACACAACCAGATGTCACACAAGAGTTTATTCAAGAGAGTTGCCAGGTGAGTAAAGGAGCAGAGAAGCAGAAGAGAGAATTAAAGACAGACTGCAACATGGCACCTTCTTTTAAGAGAAAGGGTAGGCACATATTTACGAAGCCATGCCTAGGGGCATGCCCTCCGTATGCATTGTGGTCTACCAACACCATGTTGGCTTTACCACGTGGTGTGCCGGAATCCTTGCACTTAGAACAGCTGGTACAGGAGCAGTTAAATGCTCAGCATATTAAAATTAACAAGCTCTTGGAATTCTCCTGTATTTGTTATTAAAAAGAAATCTGAAAAATGGAGAATGGTAACAGAGCTAAGAGTGATAAGCAAGGTGATTCAGCCAATGGGCTCTCTACAATCTGGAATTCCTTTGCCTTCTCTGTTACCTAAAGGATGACCTCTTATAGTTATCCATATCAAAAGACTGTTTCTTCACTATATTGTTTCAAGAAACACACAAAGAAAAATTTTTCTTTATAGTGTCCACTTGTGGGGAAAGGGAGGTATCCAAAAAAATCCAGCCTGGCCCTGAAACAAGAGCTAGTAGAAGAAACACAACCTGGACCTGAGACACAAGCCAGTGAAAGAAATACTTTATCCCTTAACTGAGAAACAAAGAAATAATGCAATAACTCTGAAAAAAACACAGTTGGTCCCTAGAATCAGAGACAGTGAAAGAAATATGCCCTGGCCTTAAAATTATAGAGCAAAAGCTAAAAAGGGCCAGTAAAAGAATCACAACTTGGATCTGAGACCCAAGCCAGTGAAAGAATCATTTGTCCCTTAACCCAGAACCATAGAAACACGCACTAATTCTGAAACTGTGAGAACTTTCTGGGGTCCTTGAGACTGGGCAGAACATTTTGGGGTCTTGTCTGGGATCCAGGATCCCCAGAGACCCCCCCCATGACCCCACAATCCTGAACTATGGTCATCTTGGCCAGCCATCATCTGTCTCTGTCCTTTCTGCCTCTGTCTCTCTGTGCTTTTGCTCTTACTCTGAAGGGCCTGGCATGTGAATCAGACTGAGGCTTTAGCCAGAGTGAATGCACTTAAACACCAGCCTCAGGAGGAACCAGGAGATGTTCTGGATCCTCCATAGGGAAACCTGTCTTTCCCTGATATGGAAGCCAGGGAAGGTCATGGAACTCTGTCTACTCTCCACCCCCACCCTGACATGGAATCTGGGGAGGTGGAGGAGGGGAATTGGGCAGCATTATTGACACTGTGCTATCCCATCTGTATGGTCTTCAGGATTCCAAGACCTTCTGTTGACCGTGGTCATCAGTTTCAGCAGGGCCCCAATTCCTCTTTTTCTGTTTCATTCAGTGTGCCTGTTTATTGTTGTTTGTCCAACTATTAACTGATGAACATGGGAGGGGGTGATGCACAGCATGGAACAGCTGAGCAGACCCCACAAGACCTTGGCCACCTCAGCCAAGGAGCTGGCACATCCAGAAGCTGGCCTGGCTGGGCTGGGGGAGGGTGGGTGGCCCACACAATCCTGCTTTATAACAAGAAATATGCAGCACCACTTACTCCCAGCTGCATGAGCCACTCAGGTGGGGCTGGGCACTGTAGCTGCAGTGGCTGCTGCTGTAGTATGTGTGATGGAGGCCATGTCAGAGCCCTGAGTGCTTGCCGGGGGCAGCCAGTCTTGGGCTATCTTAGGAAAGGAGGCAGAGGCAGAGGTCCTCAGAGCAAAGAAGCAGTGTATGTTTGTAGTGGCCTGTGCTACTTGGTCATCAAGTCAGACTCAGGCCTGCGGATTGAAAAGACATAGACACTCAGGTCATTTGTTCAAAGAGAATGCCATTTTATTGAATCCCAATCTCAGCTTAAATATGGGGCTACCCGGGGCTGGAGAGATGGCTCAGCGGTTAAGAGCACCGTCTGCTCTTCCAGAGGACCCGGGTTCGATTCCCAGCACCCACATGGCAGCTAACAACTGTCTGTAGTTCCAGTTCCAGGCAAACACCAAGGCAAATAAATAAATGAATAAAGTTGTTTAAAAAAAAAAAAAAAAAAAAAAA